>CM043017.1:83245022-83312768 GCA_023690525.1 Holotrichia oblita | reverse complement strand
GTAGTCGAAGCCCCCGTGGTCGCATCGGTATGCGGTAGAGCCGCGATAGCCCTACAAGGTGGTTCGACTCCACTTCGGGACGGCATATTTTTATATAAAAATATGTTTAAATAATTGGCGTTTGGGAAAAATTGCATTATTGTATTTACATACGCCAAGAAAATAATACACTTCGGTGTCAAAAATGTTGCCTATCCTAGGTCATTATAACATCTCGTTCGCATATATATGTGAAGTTTACTTGTGTAGTCGAAGCCCCCCGTGGTCGCATCGGTATGCGGTAGAGCCGCGATAGCCCTACAAGGTGGTTCGACTCCACTTCGGGACGGCATATTTTTATATAAAAATATGTTTAAATAATTGGCGTTTGGGAAAAATTGCATTATTGTATTTACATACGCCAAGAAAATAATACACTTCGGTGTCAAAAATGTTGCCTATCCTAGGTCATTATAACATCTCGTTCGCATATATATGTGAAGTTTACTTGTGTAGTCGAAGCCCCCGTGGTCGCATCGGTATGCGGTAGAGCCGCGATAGCCCTACAAGGTGGTTCGACTCCACTTCGGGACGGCATATTTTTATATAAAAATATGTTTAAATAATTGGCGTTTGGGAAAAATTGCATTATTGTATTTACATACGCCAAGAAAATAATACACTTCGGTGTCAAAAATGTTGCCTATCCTAGGTCATTATAACATCTCGTTCGCATATATATGTGAAGTTTACTTGTGTAGTCGAAGCCCCCGTGGTCGCATCGGTATGCGGTAGAGCCGCGATAGCCCTACAAGGTGGTTCGACTCCACTTCGGGACGGCATATTTTTATATAAAAATATGTTTAAATAATTGGCGTTTGGGAAAAATTGCATTATTGTATTTACATACGCCAAGAAAATAATACACTTCGGTGTCAAAAATGTTGCCTATCCTAGGTCATTATAACATCTCGTTCGCATATATATGTGAAGTTTACTTGTGTAGTCGAAGCCCCCGTGGTCGCATCGGTATGCGGTAGAGCCGCGATAGCCCTACAAGGTGGTTCGACTCCACTTCGGGACGGCATATTTTTATATAAAAATATGTTTAAATAATTGGCGTTTGGGAAAAATTGCATTATTGTATTTACATACGCCAAGAAAATAATACACTTCGGTGTCAAAAATGTTGCCTATCCTAGGTCATTATAACATCTCGTTCGCATATATATGTGAAGTTTACTTGTGTAGTCGAAGCCCCCCGTGGTCGCATCGGTATGCGGTAGAGCCGCGATAGCCCTACAAGGTGGTTCGACTCCACTTCGGGACGGCATATTTTTTTATATAAAAATATGTTTAAATAATTGGCGTTTGGGAAAAATTGCATTATTGTATTTACATACGCCAAGAAAATAATACACTTCGGTGTCAAAAATGAATTTTTATAATGTAAAACTAATAATATGCAAAGTTAGGTGATATCCAGTATAACTAGTTTGTCTATGAAAAAAAAAAATCTTCAAAATATAATATATGCTTCCAAAATCTCATGAAAGTGTACATACAGCTTAAAACCAATAATGTATAAAAGTTAGTGTTTGTGCAATGAGGCACCAAGTTTCTGGGATAAGGTGCTATTTACAGATGAAACTAAGATTAACCTGTTCCAATCAGATGAACGAGTTAATGTATGACAGCAACCTAATACATACTTCGTTTAAAAAGCACAATGTGCAACCTACAGTTAGGCATGGTGAGGGGTCGGTTTTACTTTGGGTGTTGTATGTCGACGGCTGGGGTAGGAAATTTTGAATTTATTGATGGGATTATGGACAAATATAAATACGTAAATATTTTGAAGGCAAATTTGATTCGAAGTGTTAACAAACTGGAGCTTGGTGAGGGTTGGATATTCCAACAAGACCAGGATCCCAAACATACATCTTCCCTGGCCAAAGAATGGCTACTAAGTATATAATGTCCCAAAACAACTTCATTCTCCTCCTCAGTCGTCCGACTTAAACCTCATTAAACATTTATGGGCAGAAGTAAAACGTCGGTTAAGAAAAAGAGTCATAACTGGCCGCGATTCCCTAAAATGCGCCATAACAGAAGAATTGGCTCAAATACCTAAAAATGTCACACAATGCAGCGTAGGCTAAAAGCTGTAATTAGTGCTAATGGTGAGGTTACAAAGTACTAATTTATTGTTATTAGCTGTGTATATGATTATTTAGTGTATGTAGACTTTTATGAGATTTCTTATGTGCATTAGTTAAGGTTTTTTTTATTTATTGATGAACTGTTTTAATTTGTTAATTATAACAATTCTATTATATTCATTCATATATTTGAAATCTTCTTTTTTAATGGTGTAGTGTTTGGGTAATAAATAAGAAGTCAGGCCGAATTTTTAATTTAACATTTTTCTTCTATCATTTGTGTTACACATTACCGATGAGCGGAGCGAGACACACTGCTTTAAAATATACATACAGTATGCGCGCGTTCGACCCGCTGATAGGTGCATTAGCAATGTGTGGGCGACTGTAACTGGGAAGCGCTATGTTATGCTCTGCCTGACACTCTCGGTGTATTATCAATTTCTTCGCATCACCTTGATAGCTGAGTCTAATGTGCATGTACGCAGGCGCAAGTCTGTTGCTATCTCAAATGCATTCTGTCGTGTTTGAGCACTTCGATCTGTTGATAGGATCTTCAATGTGTTAGAGCAGGCATAGGATTTTAATATGTCAGATAAAGAGATACAATGAATGCATTCGTCCAAGCAACCAGTACCGATATACGTTTCCTGTGTTAACTAAGGGACGTCTCTTCGCTGTTCTTTTTCATCTTACACTAAACGTATCAGCAGCTCGTGCACGCGCGCCCGGTATACATATGCTAAGCAAATACAAAAAATACCTAAAATACGTGCGCTCACAAAAACATCTCAACATACATAATGCACAATATACATCTCTACTCAAAACAATGAAACACATAAATACACAAATATATAACACTTCTCCCCCTCTAATTTTGGTAACCATACCCAGTAGGTATTTTAATTTTTCGAGATGATGATCGTATTATAGGTTTAGTATTGTCTATTGTCGATGAATTACCGGAAGCTAAGTCCATAACACCCTCAACATTCTCAGAAGTAGATTCCGGCGTTCCATCGGCAACACCAACATCGTTGCTTACATTATTGTCTACATTATTATTTGAATTCTGATTTAGATGACATCTCCATTGCTTATTAATTTCTAGAATATAAACGAGATATGTTCGCGGCCCCAATTTTGTTTTAATAATGCCTTTTATCCAGGTAGGTTTTTTTCCACGATAATCTCTTACAGCAACTTTGTCGTTTATAGAAAAAATACGCTGTCTATGGCCTCTAAAACTAGTAATTTGCCGTTTTTGTTCATTTTCTAGCAATTCAGTGTTACTACTAGGTATTTTTACAGTTACTTTTTCGGGTATAAGTAAAATTTAATCGAGTTCTTAATGACCTTCCTAGTAATATTTGAGCAGGTGAAAAATTAGTTGTGCAATGAGGAGTATTCCTATAATCTAAAAGAAAGCGATTCAATATTAAGTTAAGATCGCTATTTTGCCCCTCCCCCCATGAATAGCAGAAACTAAGGCTTTCTTAATAAATTTGACCGCGTTCTCAGCAGCTCCATTAGTCGATGGATAATAGGGTGCTAACGTTTTACCCTTTATTCCATTAGGTACGCAGTAAAAATTTCTGAAATCCTTCCGACACAAAACCGGTAGCGTTATCAGACACTAATACTTTAGGGAATCCAAAACGCGCGAACACACTCCTCAAAATTTCGATAGTGGTGGTACTGGTTATAAATGCTTCGACCCATTTTGAATATGCATCCACAATAACTAAAATGTATTTGCCATAAATCGGACCTAAGTCATCAACATGTAGTCGTTCCCATGCATTTTTCGGATATTTCAAAGGAATTAATTTAGCTAATTTTGGATTTGCCCTCGTCTGTAAGCAGCTATCACAAGAATTTATCATTTTTTCTAAATCACTATTTAAACCTGGCCACCATACATAAGCCCACCATACGCAAGGCTTTTTGTTTTTACTATCTCCATGTGTGAAGCATGTAGTTCCCTTAAGACAGCATCGCGTACTACGGCAGGTATAATAACTTTATTACCAAATAATATACAATTTTGTTCGATGGTAAGATGTACCTATTTATCGCGTATGGTCGATATGCTTTTATAACTTTTCTTGGCCAACCAAATTTAACATATGTAAATATTTTGTTTAAAATCGGATATTTCAAAGTTTCTGTTGCTACATCTTTAAAATTAAAAGGTATGTCAGTCCCTAGAAAATGTACATTCATTTTTTGTAATTCCGGAATTTTTAATTCTTGTTCAATTGGTAAACGTGATAACCCGTCGGCGTTATTTCGGTTCGATGCAACGTATTCAATATCATAAGTAAAATTAGATAAAAGTATGGCCCAATTTTTTAAGCGATTTGCTGATAGTGTTGGAATACCCTTCTTCGGTCCAAATATAGTAATTAGCGGCTTAGAATCCGTCACTAAAATGAATTTTTTTCCAAATAAATATTGATTGAAACGTGTAACACCAAAAACAATTCATAAAGCCTCTTTCTCTATTTGTGAATAATTTATTTGCGATTTTGTTAATGTTCTGCTCGCGTAAGCAATCGGACGTTCTTCCCCATTAGAATACAGATGACAAATTACAGCTCCTACACCGTACGGAGATGCGTCCGTTGTTTGAATTTTGTAGGTAGTGCTGGATCGAAATGTGCAAGTACTTGCGCTGACGTTAACAATTCTTTAATTTTATTAAAAGCCTCTTGACAATGTTTAGACCACTTAAATTCAGAACTATGTTGTAATAAATTATACAGAGGTTTGAGAATTATTGAGCTATTTAGGATGAATTTATGGTAATAATTTACCATGCCTAAGAACGATTTTAATTCTGTAACATTCTTCGGAATAGGAGCGTTAACAATTGCATCGGTCTTACCACCGCATGTCTGTAAACCGCTTTTATCTATCTTATAGTTTAAATATTCTATAGAATTCATAAAGAATTGACATTTGTCCTTTTGTATCATAAATCCGCAATCTTGTAATCTACGTAAGACTTGTTTTATTCGCGTAAAATGTTCTATTTCATCGCGGCCCGTAATCAATATGTCGTCCAAAAATGATACCACTCCGGGCAACCCTTGCAAAACAGTTTCAATGAGTTTTTGAAATTTTGCAGGTGCGCATGCTACACCAAAAGGTAGTCGATTGAATTTAAATAACCCCATATAAGTACTTATAGTGGTATATTCTTTTGACTCCTCATCTAGGCAAACTTGTTGGTAAGCTCTAGATAAGTCTAACTTAGTAAACTGAACTCCCGCATGCAATTTAGAAAATAGCTCTTCTATTCGGGGTAAAGGATGTTGATCGATATCCAAAAATGGATTTATGGTCAGTTTATAGTCACCGCATATCCGGACATTACCATTGTTTTTGACAATTACAACTATCGGAGTTCCCCATTTACTATAATTAACCGGGCTCAAAACATTTAATTCCACTAAACGCTTAATTTCTTTTTCAACAATTTCACGCATTGCAAATGGTATAGGCCGTGGTTTAAAAAATTTAGGTGTGACATCTGATCTTATTTTTAAATGTACAGTGTCTCGATTAACTTTTCCCAACTGCGAAGAAAATACCTGTTAACTTGAGATTTTTACTGGTGTATGTAGCCTTTCGTGAGTAACTATATGATATTTTTCAACTAAGATGGGGGCGATGCTTTGTTTGGGGAAGATTTAGACATAATTGATTCCCCAGAAGAATCTATCATATACATTTATAACCTCGAATACACTGTAAACAGTGAATTGTATCGATGGATCGTTGAAACGATCCCACGGAATGTGGATCGGGTACATGTATCCAATACATCTACCCTACATTTTTGAACGCGATACAACATGTACCGGTTATTTAAGAACGTCTCAATACATTTACCGGCTAAACCGCTTCAATTTTCGTAAACGCCTATTGGTGTAAATGACAAATGACATTCGATACGACACAATCAGACACGATTCATAGAGGATCTTTAGAGCAAATGTACTCATAAAGGCGATGTTGCCGATTATCACGCCGGTTTAACTAAACCTGTACCAATTTTCGACGGTACAATTGAAGTTAATAGGTAAGCGAAGCTTTATTACAAAACGGTGCAAGCAGAGCCAAACACTTATTCGTAAATGTATAACATAAACGTTAAAACAACAGATAGGTACGTATGTTGTAAGAAAAGCTTGAGAAACACAGTTATAGCAGCATGATACGTATGTATAGATAGTTTGATGATATTTGTCGTGCTGCAAATAACCTTACCAAGACGGTTGTTTTGATTGTATTGTATGAAAAATAATAGGTAGTTAGGACAATATCAATAATTTTATAATAGAAGAAATTCTTATGATAGATACGTTAAACGATAATTACAATGAAGATATTAATTATGCTTTTATACTTTATATACATAATGCGGAATAATTATAGGTAACAGAGCTCGTTTATATGGTCGCTTCAATTTTGAGTCATTTGTTGTCATTTTTATTTTACAAATTTGTTTTAATCGGGCGATATCGATTTTCTTCGCACATTTCGTTCGACTGAATACGTACACTCCGTACGACTTAATTTTCGAACGATTTTAATAAGGTAACTCATTGAAATCGTTCGAAGATTAAGTCGTACCGAGTGTACGTTTACTATCTACGTGAGAGACCGTAATTTTACGTATGACGTATTTTGTCATACGTACGCAAAGGAAAAATATTGCAAGCACGCATGCGTTCCAGTCACTTTTGACGGATACGGATACGTGTTTGGCTCTGCTATAAGTCTCTAATGAATATGTACGTATTAGCGAACGTACGTTAATCGAGCTGTACGTAAGCGAGCGCTAACTGTATTACAAAAAATAATAATAATAATACTAAATAATATATAATGTAAGAATGTACCTACACATATGTAAACCGAATCTAGTGGATCGTCTACATATTTGTGAATAGTAAGTAATTAACTGTGCATGTAAGTACCTAACAATGAAACTCAATCGACAAGATTAAACTTAAGAGGATGATTTTGGTAGTAAATGTTCGTACACGCCACTTTTAAAAGTGGAATCGCTGCAACTATGAAAAATTATACTAGTGGCTAAGAGAAAAAATATATTGCGCGTTGAAATAATTGCCCTAAATATAAGTTAAAAAAGTATAGGTAGTTATAAGGTTTTAATAAATACAAATACATATAAATCGTTCTTTCGGTACTACTAAATACTAAAATAAGTGTTCTGTTACTTGTCAATGGTACCGGGCCTGGCATGTCTCTGACCCCACCAAAAAGGAGGCGATATATAATCCACTTAATATGAAAGCACAAAACTATTTATTTATATGGTATAGCGTAATTTTAGATACTATTGTTTTACATCGCTTATGTGTTATATATATCCAGGCTGGTCCATTTAAAGTGTAACACTGTAATATCTTCGAAACAATTAGTGTTATGAAGAAAAGTGTTACACAAAAAAGGTTAACTATATGAAGGGGCTCATTTGATGGCGCTACTGTTGTCACTATAAAGAAAGACACAAAGGTCATAGCAATGTCAATTTTTTTTTTTTCAAATGGCATATGGTATTTTTTTATCAAATTCTAAAAGAGCAATAAATTGTGAATATAAAAATAGTAAACCACATATGACCTCAAATTAATACTAATCGAGATATTTCGAAAAAATACACTTTATGTTGCGATTTACCGTCTAACATGGCAGTACGCTATGGCTTTTACAACTGAATTTAGAGCCTTAAAAATCAGTGTTAAACCGACAACTCATAAATTGCTTTAATCGTCAAACTTTCAGTACGTCATTATATGAGGTGAATACACGACCGTGGTTTTCTAAACGAAACTTAACTTCATTTACTGTAGCGTAGAAACTGTAGAGAAAATGTAAATATGCACGTAATTGAGTTTAAAATTCTTCTGACGTTTATGTTCGAATAAAAATGATTAACAAGGATTCTATAAACGAGGTAAATTTTATAAGGGAGTAATTTGGATACCTGGTTAAACACGATCTTATAATAAAATGTTTGCATCCATTACTGTTGTACTTACTGCCTATTATAAACAGCAGATTAGCATATTATTAAATTAAATGTAGAACGCCCCCAAAACAGTTATCCGTATTATCCCACGATGTTAGATTAAAACCAGACATTCTAATCGAAAACGATTATGCTCAAGTGCAGTAAGTGCAGACTACTTCAACAGTTTAGTTTACGAATTATTGACATTCTTTTATTTTTTTTTTATTTTTAATGTGTGGTGGGTGCTTAGTTGCAGTGACTCCGTAAGCTGTATTACTTGTCTGGCTATCACTGCAACTCTTGCGGTGTAGTTTAGTGTGTGTAAGTTGTGTTTAAATGGCATTGTGACAGCATCATATCGCCTTTTATGATGCCGCGCTGTTAATCACTTTGCTCCCAACAGCGAATGGCAAGTCGATCCGGGATTAAACTCTCTGAAAAAATGTCACCGTCCCTCCAGAGAATTGAACCCCGGCACCTATCGTCCTCGCACAACAATAGTCAGCCGCCCAACCACTGCGGCCATCGACCCGTTAAACCACATATTGTAGTTAAAATATTTTGTTATTTTCAAGTATAGAGTATATTTATTTATGAGAAAATTTGGTTTGATAGTGCGCAAATTGACACTTTACATACATTCATTCAAATGACTTTTTATCGTACATAATTTTCATGCTATAGTCTCATATTAAAGATTAGTTTTTATACTAATGATGATTCTGGCACTATTTAATGTTTTAAGAGTAATTATTTTACTACTATCGTTGTTAAGAACGATAATGTTTTTCTCCTGATTATTCTAAAATAAGACTTACAATAATTATTGACTGGCAAAATTAAAGTGTGCACTTTGATATATATTTTCGTAAACTCACCACCAATAGTTTTAAGAACTAATACTTCAATTCAGTCCTTTTTTCCTTGCGCTTAAATTTAAAAGGCGAAATACCGTCAAATATCGAAATCCAGATGTTACGCTATGTGAATAAATTTCTGCTGTAAAGCCCTAATTTTGTTGACAAAATTCTTTAACAGTTTTACTGAGCTCTCCATTCGATTCGAGAATTTGTATAAAAAATGGTGGACTTTCGACAGCAGTCTACATTGAAATCCTTCTACGTTAACCCTCTATATAACACCTCAAGAATGAACTAATTAGTAAAAATGAATTTTAAAATTATCCTAAGCCGATTGTCGGCCATTAAAAATTGTTGCTCCTTCCCTCTACATGTTATAATTCTAACCGCGAAATAATGTACATTTTTTACTTTGATTAAATAAATCGTGTTTATTAATTTTTACCCCACAAACTTAAAATGATATATGAATAATTATAGATAATTTCTTTTTGTGATTTCCAAAGATGAAAAACAGACACCAAAAATGACATTAGATAATATGCAGTACTACCTATGTATTTAAATCTCAAAACAGATTAGTTTTCGTAATTGAAGAAGTTACAAAATTTAAAAACAGCAACATTTCAGCTCGACAAATTCTCATGGGTAATCATACATAAAACTCTTTTACGATGGAAAATTTTAAACTAGTGCTCTAAATTGCTTTCTAATGCCAAATCAATATTATGCAGAGGGTATTTGTTAAAACGTAATTGCACTAATTATAAGTTGGCGATTAATAAGGGAGATGTCAAAATGTTTTTGTTAATCAGCTAACGAAAGGAGAATGAAAATTAAATAGCAAATACGGGAAATTTTTTTCCTTAGAAATGTGTTATTCGCTACGATTGTGTACAAATATGTATTTGCACATGTTTAACTTTCTAAAACAATAGTACGTATTCTGAACAACTTGATAGTTACATAGTGCGATAAAATAGAATAAACAAATAAACACAAAAAGAGTCACTCAATCGCTTTTTTTGCTTGGAGCTTCTCTAAACTATACGATTTGTATAGCTTTTTCGTTTTGATCCCTCATTATTCATATATGTATGACTATACAAACTGTGTATATACCATAAAATATTACTTCCTATACAAACTCTTCTTTAGTGATTGAATTTTAAAATCGCCGAAATACATGTTTCAGTGTTGTTCATTGTGCAAGGATAATTAATACCAAGTTTCAAGTAAATTGGACCATAAAAATATTATTTCTGATTCAAAATTTGCCACCTCCTTTCACACCTTTAGGGGTTGAATTACAACAAAACGCCGAAACATTGCATTGCGAAAAAGCCGCTTACAATAAAAAATAAACACTCCCGACATTTCAAATTTTATCCTTCGCCATTTGGACAGGGCGATAATGAGCCAAGGCAATGCATTTCATATGTCATATGTCGATCAGAAAGAAAAAAGAAGGAAGAGCTGCTGCTATGATGAAGTGTTTTACAACCGCTCCACTCTACATTTATCTCTTTCCTTTCTGATCGTGGCCGCGCTAGACATCCGGTATATTCTTAATAAACATGACCAAAAATTGGCTGCTTCAAATTTTTCACCAACAACTGATAGTATGGCCTTAACCGCATGACATTGTCGATCCTCTCGTTTAGGTAAATAAATACAGGAAACGACGCACATTATTAACTACAACAAACAAAAGATTGAATTTATATCAATTAGAAAAACATTTACACTTATTAGTAATTTGTATATTGGATTTATACAGTTAAACAGGCTGAAAAGGCAGGTCATTGCTTTTTAAAAATAATTTTATTGAGCGTGCAGTACAGATAGTCAATGTCTTGTTTAATTTTTTTATTTCTTGCCCTCGCAAAAAAAGTATTCAGTGTGACTCGGGTATTTCTGCCCGCCATTACCATTACCATCTACTCAATTTTAGGAATACTATATCACTAATCACCACGGTAAAGGTGAAAATCTTTCGACAAAAAGAAAGTTGGCGCGCCGAGATATATACGCCACTATCCAGTGTAACAGTTCAGTGAGCACCTGGCTATTGAAGCGGAAAGGATGGGTTTCCAAACACTAGAAAGTTGATAGTCATCATCACGATTGAGATTGTGGGGACATATCTGGATCTGGATTGCTTCCTTTATCTTTCGAGACAATGTAGCGACGTGCTTAGAACAGATATTTGATCAAAACAAATTTTGTGACCCGTGGCGAGAAAATGTTTAGCTAAGGCTGAGTGTGCTCAAGAACGTATCCTAACCTACCGTTGATATTCTTTGATCCTACTTTGAATTGAACATCCGATTTCACCTATGTACACTTAATCACAATCACAGGACGGCACCACAGCATGGCGAGTTCCCTTAGACGAAGGAAGAATTTGGGAGGTTTTATATAATGATTTAAAGATGGCTTTAGTGCTTTGTTTACGGAGACTTCTACCGATGTGTTGTTCACAGAGTGACCTAGATGACTATCAAGTAGGTGAGTAACTAATACGTGTCAAGAAAGGGTAAGGCTGCTCGTTTCAATCTCCATTGTAAATTTAATGTCGGAATGTTGATTATTAAGGAAATCCAAGAAAATTGGTACAGTGTTTTTACACTGATGGATAATGAAAATATCATCAACATACATAAACCATGTATTAGATTTTAGAGTAAAGTGACATCGAAGCTAACAAGATCTTCGTGTGCGAGGTATTTGGCTAAGCCCTAAGGGGGCGAATTTATTGTCTTAACTATTGGTCGAAATGAAATGTTTTGTTTATAGATTTTTGAAAAACTATATAAATAATCGAGGTGGCTTTGATTCTTTGGATATTATACGTTTTTGTGTGTCCAAAGGCATGTCAGAGAATTTAATTGATTAAGTGATTTGATGTTCGAATTTTGACGTGGAGTCAGACAACAATAGATCATAACTACTATATTGCCAAAGATCTGATATTTGGCCACATACCGTGATTTTTCAAAGTAACAGGTGCATTTCCTTTGTCAGCAAGATTTACTATGTTTTTGTTGACGCGGAGAGAACTTCGGGATATACGTTCTACTTTAAATAAGTTCTGTTGAGGAGTCTTTACGTAAGAAAGACATTGGCTGTTTCAAAACGTATAACGTCTGTATTTTCCATAGGGAATGTGCGAACAGATGACTCTATTAAGGATCTAGTATCTTTTTTACAATACTTTTAGCTGCCACGAGGAAATTTAAACTTTTTAATACTACTGTTTTAGGTTAAAAACCTTTATTCTTGTTTGTCGATATTGCTCTTGCTCGGTTAGTAAACCAAACTTCCTTCAAAGCAGTAATTTTTACTTTTTCAACACCTACCATCCGTCTACATTCCACTTCGGCAGTACTGATTTCCTATTAGCTAGTAAATTAAACAATTGACGCTTGCTAGACAATAAGATTTACATACGTGCAGCTATAACTTATTACTACTAAAACATATTGTTTGCGGATGTATTTTACAACACAGCTGTTGTCTTCAAAAAGAGTTTTTCTGTTTTTAATCATTAAAACTTGCGTTACAGTGTGTTAATTATAAGATGAGAATTTGAAATGTCCTACAAAATATATCTTGTGTAACGAACAATAAGTTTGGTGAGCCGCGGATACAATTTGTTTGTGTAGACATTATGTCGTTATTCAAAACAAAGTAATTACCCAGTTATGTGTATATCGAACTTTCAATTGTACTTTTTAAAACAATATACCTCAGTTATATCGTGTGTGTCTATTTTAAACAAGTTTCCTTTTATAGGTTGGCTCTGCAAATGGCGTTGCACTACAATTGTATGGACCACACATTCAACCCAGGCACTGTGTTATCACCAATACAGACGGTGTTACATCATTAACGCCTTGTCACGTTGATGCCCACATTTACGTAAACGGGCAAAGAATACACCAAACCGTAATACTTACCCACGGCAGCTTAATCAAATTTGGCAATAGTAACACCTACAGATACTTGGATCCTTCACAGGAAGAGAGATCTAGGCATGCAGCCACTGTAGACAGTGGAAGAATTTATGATCGGTACGTACATACATACATCCGCATTTCTCATTTAAGTGAAATTACATTATTTTGTACCCACGCTGATATTTTGAAACTTTGTTTTATTGTTGCTTAATTTTTATTATTGTACTTCTCTGTGTTGCTTTTTAATTTTGCTAAGTGTTGCATGCAACAGGTCACCTCGAGCCTTAAGTCCTACTGAACCAAATAGAGAAAATTTTGAGACAACCTTCGACTTAGAGGGTAATGTCGAAACCGTTTCGACAGCTAGTGGAGCTAGAGAAGATAACAGATCGTTGGGTTCATCGTCTGAGAATAGGTTTGTTATTTTTTAATAATATACAAAGGCAATAAAACAATTAAGATTTTAATGAAATATCTAAGTCTAAGTTGCGAAAAATTGAATTAAAAAATAATTACTGTGGTATATGCTCAAAAAATTGTGTACTAGTGTGAGTAACAAAACTAATACGAAGTAAAATGATAAAAAATCAAAAGTGTGTTGATAATATCGCGAACAGCTGAAACATACATCTGATTACAGATGTATATTGATTTATAGGAAAATAATTACGTAACGATTATATGTATATACACTAAATTACAAAAAAATACACATTAAAAATGTTACTTCGCTCCTGAAATTTTCACAATTACGCAGTTACATTCGCAGTTGTCTGGTCATAAAATTCAAACAGTATTAAATTTAAGTGCAGTGTTCATCACAATTTGGTGTCAATTGTGCTGTATGTAAAATATCATAGTGGTTGCAATAGGCATGGAATTTGTAATTTTGAAATAGATCACTATACAACGTCTAGATAAGTTTGTATTTCCTTCTATCTTTTCGTAACAAAAACAATTCTTGGGATGTGTTTTTGCAAGCAATTCGTTGTTTCAAAAAATACTGCACTGCACTATATTACATGAATTGTCAAGAAAACTATACAGGAGCGTTAGAATTAAACAAGAATGGGTAGTAGACGCTGAATCATATACAATCTCACACGTCTAGTCCCTGTACCGGGTAGCCAACCAAGAATGGCGCTCCGCCATATGTCAGGAACGGTTTACAGTACAGCTTTGGAGAAAAAATATCACCGACTAAGTGACCCCGAGAAACATCTGGAAATTATTTAGGGAAGTGTAGGATAACCAATAGAGAGCGTAACTGAACACTAAAAATTTAAATTCTTGTTTTATACAAAATTTACCAACTTAAGGTCTATCACAAGTATGAAAATCGAAATTTCCTAAAAAATCCGCTTATTTTACACTTGACAAATTTGTTGTATTTTGTCAAATAAGGGGAGGGAAGGAGAAACTTTGTTTTGTTATAACTCTGGTTCTGTTGAACCGCATTTTACAAACTTAGTCTCGTTGAAAACAAGATGCTTTTCCCACTCAAAGGCTTACAAATTCGAACCAATCTAGTGAGTGACGTGCGTGCGTGCTAAGGGGCGCTGTTTGATTGTTTTCGAAAATTTAGTTTTTTATCGAAAATATTAAATGGAAACATACATTTTTGACTACACATTAAAAAGTAGGCTAAATACCAACAAATCAGTGGAAACTGAGTATCGCTATCTTTTACCTATCCGAAGATATCTTCAAAAACGTGTGAATGGTAAGAATTTCTTCTGTAAATTTAAATTATTCTGCTTCCACGAAATTTAACTAATTTGGTCTTATTAGAAAGATCTTTCTTGGCCTATGCTTAGTGATTCAAACTGATTAATATTATTTTGTACATTACCGCTAGAGGGCGATGAAAAAATTTTCAGACGTAAATTTTTTGATTTGTAAACCGTTCTTGAGATTTGGTCGAGCGCCATTCTTAATTGGCCACCCGCTACATTTACTAGCGATGCACAACAATTAAGCGAGCAGAAGTGTAGAAATATCTTTAAACACGGTAATATCGGTCAGAACGTAATCTACTTGCTTTTTTCTATTTTTACGCTTAGCCGTACAGAATCTTTTGAAAAGATCGTTATAACGTGAAAATCAATAATTCCTCGAGAAGCTTGAATCTACTAAAGAAATTGCATCCATCAACAAACACATAGTAATTAATGTCATTTAAATATTCATTTCCAGAAAACGAATACATTGAGTTGAAATTAATAAAGAAAAAAAAGAAAGGCGCAAAATAAAATACTAACTGCTCAGATGGAAAAAATGCAAAGTAGTTATATGTATATAAACAGCAAACTGTAGTTAGTTTACTTGGGTTTGACAGTTGAAAACTATCCCAACCAGCTGTACGTATAGACCTATAAGTTTTTAACTGTTTTGTAGGTGTTGTAAGGGTTGTTACACAAACAAGAAAACTCAAAACGCAGTAAACTTAAAGAAGCTTAAATAGAAATCTTAAATGAGGTTAAGTCTAGTATTTCAAATTAGATGTTGGATCTTTAAGTACATTTAAATAAAAACCACTGGAAATTCGATAATACAATTACTATAGCCAATGCGTCATACGCTATTTGTTCGTCTATTGAAATTTCGAATAATTACTATACCTACTGCAATTATGCCAACCCATGCGTACTAACCGCAATAATAATATAACTTTTCAATCCACTCCAAACACACGAATAAACATATTCGTTCTTTTCTAACGCGAACTTAGAAAATAATATATAGGATAACTTAATTGTAATAATGTATTTTCGTAATCATGATAGATTCACTGTATTGATTACGCTAACTTTCAGCTTATGATACAATCAAATTTTCTTCAAACTGTAATTATACGTAATAAGCATCACATAAACAATTAATTAATATCTAAACATAGAATTGTAGTTTTAGTATATGTGTAAAATGTTACGTTATTATGATACTGAAAGAGAACATCGTTTTATGCATCATGTTAAATATTATTAGCCTTCATTTATCAAATGGCCTGGTCGATAATGTCATAAAATAAAATAAAAATGAAATACGATCTACAAACGTCGTAGAATAAACATACCAAATCGATATTTGTATTAATCTTGTTTTAGTTTATTGTCCATATTATACGATTTTTCAGGATCGAACTCTACAGAGTGCTCAACATGAATTGTAAATGTGATGCTTTTCTGAACAAATACATACATACAACTCATGTTAAATACATACATTGCGGGGAAGGGAATTCGAAACCTACAGATCGGGATCATTTTTGGTGTTGTTTCATGATGTGGCAGTTGCGACGTAATAAATCAAAGCAAATCTGTAACAACTGCAATATTTAGACATTATCATTAGTGTAGAGTTCTTTTCCATGACAGTCTGGTGTTGTTCTCTCTTGTTAATGTTACTACAATTCGATCGTTTTTTACTGTTATTACGTACAATTACACTAATATTACATACTAGATAAAAATTTCAAAACAGAACGTTTATATTACTCCTATAATATGTTTACTAAGTATTGACAGTATAAAATATCGAATAGAACACCACTGGAACGCTTTAGAAGAATACTCCCACAATATATACAGCACGTTTTAAATCTATGAACGGAATATTCTTAGACCGACACCTTACAAATCACTACGTCGTGAATAGTATCTTCAATAACCATAACGTGGTATCAGGAAATATATATAGGGTGTGTTCCACTGTGGAGATCGTTCCAAACTACAATATATCGCGCCGGCATAGTGCTGCAAAAACCGAATATCGTCATTAATTTAGTCATCACTTCCTGCTTCGGCTGCTGCAGCTTTGGACATGAGTAGAAGAAAACCAACAGTCAGCTATTTACCTTCCCGGCGACATAAATTATTTGTAAAATATTTACATACGAATCACTATTCTTTTCGCCATTTTAGGTTCTACTATTTTGTAAGGTTAATAATTTGAATTCTAGCAAATCGCTTGCAGTTAAGCTAACACATTTATACGAATTGAAACACTCGGTGCAATATGCTTTGGTCACGACCAACTTAGAAGTACATTCACATGCGTTAAATTTTCATTCATTTCCGAAATTCTGATTAATATTCTTAAATATGAAAAATATCAACCGAATTATAATAAATTAAAAAATGCGGAAATTACTTCAACTGATTTTATTTAATTTTCCATTAAATCTGTTATTCTACAAACACTTTCATAGTTTATTCACATCGTTTAGTATAATGGTTTGTAAAAGAGTAAATTAATAAGTTCATTTCATATATTACAAAACCTGAGATCATATGCACTTGTTTATTGAATTACCACATATGAAAAAAAAAACAAGTTAACTACCTAAACTTTACTTAATCTAAGGACAAGTGGTTGTAGGTATCTTTTTCTTCTTATCTCTTCATTCAAATTAATAGATTTTTCTCCCTTTATTGAAAATAATTTTATTCTGTTGAATTGTTTTATACTTAATCTTTACCACTTCCAAAATTTATATGTTAACGAAAACTTTTGTAAATGTTTAAGTATTCTTGAAGTACTGTTAATTATTTTGTATTTTACAAATGCAAAAGCCTTGAAGAATTTAAAACTCTAGTGATTTATTAAAGCCTTCAATCTACTACCAACCCTACTCCCAACTTCTTCTCGTACATTACAAGTAAAAACATAGCATAGTACTATTCAACCTCAGTGTCATACTTAATATAGTTTCCAACGACAGTATTAACATTGTTGAACATCTATTTATTGTAAGTCTATCATAAATCTATACATATAGCAAGTAGGCCTGTATACTCGAAAATACGTCTTTAAATAGGTCCCTTATAATCGCACTTTCCAGCAACGATATTAAGAGTTCTTTCCATATGGTTTATTTTCGTCTTTTTCGTGAATTATTAATTTACTATAAGAGTAATAATCGCACATCATTAATTATAATTTGGCGAATGAATTTTGCTACCTACTAATTGAAAAATGTTTATACTTGTTTGGTTAGGATCCTTATCACGCAAATATTTATTTTTTAATTGTCCATTTTTTAGTTCGAAAATTACCTACCAATTGTAAACTGTTCTATAAAATTTGTGCGCCTTTGTTTCTTTTCCTGTGGATAACCTCACAATGGATTCTCTGTACTACACATCACTTATATAGAATTTAACTTGAGCATGTAATACATACACTATCACAGCACGTTTACTATATTTTATTTTATGTCGCAGTTTAACAAAAATACCTGTAAATAAATACGCTTTAATCACGTTTTTTTTCTTTGAGTTGCTCAAATAGCGCTACTCATATTTCATATTACCCTAATTGTTTCCATATCAATTAATGTATTTATTATAAAAATTTATGTATTTTATCAATAATATGTAATTATAACTTAATTTCCTAAGTATTATTTACGTAAACTTCCTTTTTCAGATTAAGTGGAATTGACAGATATTCACGTGGTCAAGATCCAATTTTACCAGCTGTTTTGGAATTTCCAGAAGATCCCCAAGAACTATTTTTAGCTCGTGCAATTACGCATTTAGATGTAACAACGCCAACATTTCGACTCGCTCCCGCTTACACTCTGTACCTTTGTGCTAGATATCGAGCATCCACGCATTATCGTCCTGAATTAACACCAACGGAAAGAGCTCAAAAGCTCACCCTTTTATTGCAACATGCCGCTAAATTAATTCGGCATACGGTTCAAGATCGGAGTACAGAAAGTGTGTCGCAAGCGTTTTGGCTAGCTAACGCCAGCGAATTATTACATTTCCTTAAATCCGACCGGCATGTTAGTGCATTCTCTTTACAAGCACAAGATACTTTAGCCGATTCTGTCCAGTTAGCATTCAGAAACCTAGTAGCTTGTTTGACAGATGAACTTAACTCTGTCATGACAAACCTGATGTCTGATACAGCTGATGACCACCCGAGAGAAATTATTAGTGTGTTAAGTAGCGCCATGAATCTTCTGAGAAAATGTAGAGTAAATGCAGCTTTAACAATTCAATTATTTTCACAATTGTTTCACTGGATATCTGCAAGATCGCTATCGACCATAATAAACAATCCGCAACTATGTACACGAACTTTCGGAGTAAAGTTATTCAACAGACTAAGGAATTTACAAGCTTGGGCTGAGTCACAAGGATTAGAACTGGCAGCAGAGTGTCATTTAGCAAAAATAGTACAATGCGCGCATCTTCTACAGGCACCTAAATATACAGCTGACGATTTGGCAAAACTGAGCGCAGCTTGTTTTAAATTAAATTCGTTGCAGCTACGAGCATTATTAACACAATATAAAGGTGATATCGGCGAACAAGTTGCACCTCCACCTTTACTAGAACACGCGGCAAGGGCTGCTGAAGGCGTAGCTGATGAATTAGCAAGAGCTGAAGGTAGAGAAGTGAAACTTCATGAAGATTCGGCGCCTCCTCTTCAGTTACTGCTACCAGATGATGGATTTAGTTGCGATGTTGTCCAAGGTGTTCCACCTGGTTTGGCGGATTTTTTGCACCCGTTACAAGCATCAGGACTATGTCGATTGGCCGCACAGCCCACAAGTTCGGGACATTGGACAGTCTATATGTCTGCTCCTAGACCTCCTTCAGCGTTAAGTACAACTCAACCAGAAGTAGGTTTATATTTATTTCGTATACTTACTAGTACCGTTGAATTAAAAATTAGTACAGTGATACAATTTCAGAGAGATCGATCCCCTATAATTTTTTTATGGTAGCGTAAAGTTAGACACCTGCACACTGCTACAAATTACGCTTATGTGATACTAATAGAAATCATTTTCTCATCATCTTTCTGACTTACGTATTTACAAGAATTTCGTACAATAATTCAGATTGCGATAGCAATACTTCCACTGTATGAATGATGAATCAACCACTATCATATACTGTACATATCATGCACCTAAGGTCAGTGCTTGCATTAATCACGAACAAAATTAATTCAAGAACTTGAAAACCATACCAACTAGAATAGTGCTCTCCTCGACATTTTGTAGAAGATTTCATGCTCTACAAAAAAAGTCTTACAAGTTTTCTTGATATCTTATACGGTTAATGCTGGATTCGCAAAAAAGGGGAAATATCGCAAAAATAACCCCAAATTGTCCCTTTCTTTGCAAACGTAGGCTTAACGACAGAAGATATCAAAAAACTTTTAGGACTTTTGTTGTAAAGCATGAAATCTTTTCCAAAAAAGTCTGCGAGAGCACTATTCTAATTGTTATGGTTTTTAAGTTATCGAGTTAACTCTGTTCGTGATTAAGCCGAGCCCCGACCATAGGTGCCAGATAAGTACTGTATGCCATGACACACACGCTCTTTGCCATTTAGACTTTCTATAAATAGAAGATAATCAAATAAATAGATCGTTCTGTGTACCAGTTGGCCCACTATTTTTTTTTAATGGTATTTATGGAGCAATTAATGCAAGTAATAAATATTGAAACCTAAATCAACAAAAAATAAACGATTTTAATTTAATTTTAACATCGTTTTTAATTTTTATTAATAGTCCTGTATAATAATAATAATAATAACGTTTATTGATTCGTAATGTACAAAAGTAATTGGACAAGTCAAAGAGAAAAAAGGACGAGTAAAAATACACCTATACCTATTCCAATGATATTAATGATTATTATTTTATTATTAGCTGTGATAACCATAGAATGATATACATAATTTTAGTTATGCAGCTTTGTCAGTGAAAAATTCGTTAAGATCATAGTAGGGAGCATTTATTAATACATTTTTGAGAAAGGTTTTAAATGTGTAAAGAGGTTGGTCTCTTAATGCACGTGGTAGTTGATTGTATATTTTGATACTCATACAAAGAAAGCTTTTGGATGTAAGAGGTAATCTGGTGAGTTGGAATATGTATATCTATGTTGCGGGTATTGTAAGAATGTGACGCGTTATTTTCCATTAGAAGACAGTCCTTATTTTTATGGACATATATTGAAGTCTCGAGTATGTATAGCTCTATGACTGTTAGTAATTTCAAATCTTTAAATATTGATCTGCAGCTAGTTGTTTGCGATACGTATGCCATGATAGCTCTTTTTAAGCATACTAATACTTTCCACATGTCGGAACTGGAGCCCCATCCCATATCCCATATCTACGGCACAATTCTATGTCGGCAATATACACAGATCTTAGTACATTATAACTAACTATATCTTTTAAATATCTTTATATGTTGAACTTGAGATTCCTGAATTCATCGCATTGATCCATTTTAAATCTGAAGATAAGGTCATACCGAGTGTCTTAATAGTGGTCTCCTCGTCTATGCTGGTCTCACCTATACGAAGATCAAAGTTGCGACGCAGCCCTCGAAGCATTTGTAGTGAAAATCATGTACATGCTTTGTTTTTGGCACATTGAAAAATAGCTTGTTAGAAGTAAACCACAAGTTCAAGGAGTGTATCGAACTGTTAGCTTTTCGCTGGATATCGAAAGGTTTACCTTCTATCAAAACAGTGGTATCATCGGCATACATTACAGCGTTACAGTCAGTGAGAAAGGAGACGATGTCGTTAATGAAAATGGGAGAATGGGAGAGAAGAACACTCCTTGTGGAACTCCGATCGTGACGGGCAGCAGTTGTGATTGATACATATATATTTTATTGTTGTTGTTTAAGCAAACCATTTGTTTGCTACTCCTCTAATCCCGATCCTATCAAGTTTTTGGACTAGGAAATCGAAGGCTTTGCTTAGGTCACAGAAAACACCAACTGGAACCTGTTTTTCTTCCAGCTTTGTCATTATATTGGTATATATGTATATCTATAATAGCTGTTATTGTCGACTTACCGGATCTGAACCCATGTTGATTATTTGAGATGATGGAATGCTTATCAAGAAACGATTCTAGACGTTCTAGCATAGCATGTTCTAGTATCTTACCAACTGACGAAGTTAATGAAATCGGTCTATAGTTAGTCATGTCCGTTGGGTCTCCCTTTTTAAGAATTGGTCTAACTATTGAGGTCTTAAAGCAGGATAGAAAAATACCTTCGTCGAAGGAGCAGTTCACCAGGTGTTTTATTCGGGAAATAATTTGGTACCTAACTTCTCTAGGTACCAAAGCTCTCTTCAAAATTTTTGAACATATATTGTCTGGCCCAGGAGCACCCTTGCTGTTCATTTTATTGATAGCACTTAGCATCTCAGCTCCTGTGAAGGGGAATATAAAAATAGATTTGGTGTTGTAGTCAATATGGGTCTCCACGAATGGAATATTTGTGATGTTCTCATTTAACCGATGTGGTAGTCTTTGAAGGGAAGTGACTTGGACGCTTTCTATTTCGGGGGTACTGTGTTCTAACCCGGATGTCCTATAACTTGTAGCCAGGTTCCTATAATTGCCGCAAGCTGCTGAGAAATGCATAGGGAGGCATTAATTATTACTATTATAGCATCCAAAGTTCGGCGAGCCATACTATTCACCAAGTCTTGACAACATTTTTTTTGAGGAATACTTTCAGCAAGATATCTCCGTAACACATTTTTCTTATCGCTCCACAAAGCTTCGAATAGACTAATGAAGACTGCTTAAAACATATTCATGTTCTGCTGGAACAAAAACAAACTTGTCCTGATGATAAATATTCGTCCATAACCACCAAAAGCAATTCATCAAAAATGTATTTAATTGTAGACACAGCTCTTTTAATGAAATGAAGTTTGTTTATATCTCTCGAGATGACATGCTCGAATAATACGACAGTATTATGGAAACATATTTGTTTCAAAAGTTACAAGTTAGAATACGATAACTTAATTTTATTATAAGTTTATAACATTTTGCAGGTACAAGTTATACGTTTACATAAAACTGGTGGTGGCATGGGATTGTCCATTGTAGCAGCTAAAGGAGCTGGCCAAGAACGACTCGGCATATACATAAAGTCTGTAGTACCTGGAGGTGCAGCTGATCGTGATGGCCGCTTGGCAGCTGGCGACCAACTGTTATCTGTAGATGGCCAATCTCTTTTGGGAATTACGCAAGAAAAGGCAGCGGAATTTTTAGTGCGAACTGGTAGTGTCGTAACACTGGAAGTGGCTAAAGGTGGCGCTGTATATCATGGTTTGGCCACACTTCTACAACAACCTAGTCCAACACCACATAGAGGTAAGATAGAAAAAACACCGATGAGATTGAAAGCAAGTATATTTGTGAACAAACAATAAGCTATTGAAAAGAAAAACTTATTTCCGTAATTTAGATAGAGATATTAAAAATTACTTTTCTCGATATTTCTCTAGAAATTGTGATTGGGCATGGTATTAATTCTTTATGAAAATTGACCCCAATTGTCCCCAATGGACGAGTCAACGAACTTACATGCGGAGTAATTTACTCAAGTATTACCGGTTCGATAGTCTTCCGTTAAAATAGTCTCCGGATTAATTGTCAAGCATAGCTTGGTGTTCGTTTGAATGGGAATTTATTTGATTCGTCTTCAGACATTCTGGCACTGCTTTCGAATAATTATTTGCTATTGATATAATTACTAGAGCTACACCACTTATGGCGTAGTAGTGTGTGTAGCAAAGCTATGGAACACTTGATACACACTTACAGTACTTAAATACATGATGCAATTGTACTTACCGCAAATAAGAACTGTTTGACTACAAATCTTGTAAAATTATGCTCTTATGTCAAGCAACTAATTTTGTAAAAATGCACTCTAAGAGTACAAAATGCAGCAAGTGTTACGCAATTAGACTGTAATTCTCTACTTATTTGAAATGGTAACATTCCGAGTTTTTAACATTTCAGTACCTAGGTAATAATTTTTTGTAGTTTTAAATATGCGCAAGTTACAAATGTGAAAATTGGTATTAACATTTTTTAATAAACTGTTATTCTTTATTTCGCCGTATTTTCTAAAAACCGAATTAGGAGATGAAATTATGAATTAATCCCTAGTGTTCTTTGTAGTCGAGCACGCTATAGTGACTATACCAATCGCCACTGTTTTTAATTACTAAAACTCGCATTTTGTGTTCGGTATCAATAGCGTATACTCTTATCGGAAATACGAAGCACGATCATAAATAAAATTCATACGAACATTAAACGATTTAACTGCTACGACTCAAATCAAAGCTAATTAACATTGTTCGGTTGCTCTGATAAACTATATTAGCATTTGTCGGATATCTGTGACGTTTTATACCCTTTTGCGCAAAAAACAACCCCTGTTAATTACCCTACAGATTAAACAACAATTGATACAAAAAAGTTTTTTCTATTCAATAAATTTGTGATAGTGAAAATAATGTTAGATGTATTTTATAAACCTGTATTTCGCATACTCATGTGGTATGTATGAATTCACGTTTATGAAACTATTGTAGAAACCAGTTGCCTTAAAATTCTGCAGGTTATGAAGTTACTATGCAGGATGCAATTTTAAATAACCTATGGAGATTTTTACCGAGTATCGAGAGAATGTGACAATAAACTTAATCGTTTAAGTACTATCAGTTGCACACATATTTAATAATATCAGTACATTTTAGAAAGTAGAGTCCGAATACTATAAGAAGTACATATACGTCATCATCGGTATAAACCGATATTGGTTCAAGCAAGTCTATTAATTTGTTAGGGGTGGAGTAGGTACTCAGTGGCGTGCAGGCATGTCACTCACAATCGAACCACAGCTGCGTTGCTGTTGTTAACTGCGCCACCATTGGCTTCAGATCTCGTACGTATCTGCTAGTGACCTATGTACATACATATCTATATGTACTTCTTACAGTATTTAGACTCTATGTACTGTTTAATATTATTCACATGTTTCTGTGTTATCCAACTCATTCAAAATGTTTCAAAGTGGCATATATTATTTTATTACACCCGTTATAAAATCTCAGCGTACACATATTTATTTACTTGTTCGCCAATACATGTATCTTACCAATAAATATATAAATTAATAATACGTTATGACTTTAGTTCTTATATTTCAATGTTTACAAATTTATGCCCAGTAAAGGTAATTTAATAAATACATCTTTACGTGAAATGAGTTTTTCTTCCAAAAAATTATCTAGCTGTCTTCAACTAATCTTTTGTTCTTAAGCGAAAAGAAGAAAGTGCATGTGCAGATGTCGACGTTCACACGGTATTCTAATAAAAAATTATAATATTACTTGTAGTTCTGCTAAAAATATAGTTTAACATCAATTTTAGTATTTGTATTTCTCTCTTTCCCACATGCAGCTATGGATACAGGTTCTCAAGAATCACTTTACGGAGGCCACCATTATCGAATGTACACACCCCCAATAACCAAACCCAAAAATAATGTATTTTTTAACTCTGATGATAATCTTTATCGTACTGAAACGAGGCAGCTAGCAATACCACGAATTCAAATTGATTGTGAACCTGAATTCAAATTGCAAATTACAGATTTCTCTGAACCATATCCAAGAGATGTGACGTTTGAATATGAAGACGAGTTTAAGCCGTTGGGCTTAAGTTCTGACTATAATGACTATGATATTCCTTCTCCTACAAAGCCTATAGAGTTATGGAAAGATAAATCTAGTAGTTTTTCAAAACAGAAAAGCTACTCCTTAGATGTAAAAGACGAGTCTTTTATTGATATGGAGCATTGCAGTGACTCAGATGCTTATTTAACTATCAGCAATAATAGCAAGAAATTAAAACAACTCTCCAGTTCTTTGCAAGATCTTTCCAGTTCCACTTCTAGTATAAATAGTGTAATTCATGAATCTAATCTGGATTTAAGTCAATTAGATAGCCCCATTAAACAGAGAAACTGGAAATCGCCTGACGAAATCAGACACGGTTATGTAAAGAGTTTAGCCAGACAGTTTGAGTGTGCATTTGATAGAAAAAGAATTATACCTTGTGCTGTAAGTGTGCCAAACCTAACTAAGTTACGTGATAATGAAGATGAAAATAAAATCGATAAGCACAAACGATACAGAAGTGCAACACAATTAACTACGAAATTAAGTGAATACGAGCGAGATATGCTCCAAAGACTCCTTCAAGATTGGAGTATACGTGGCTCTGAAGGAATAAATCCTGAAGAGATAGATTTCAAAACAGATGACATTGAATCATCAACGCTCAGAAAATATATCGTAAAGAATGACATAAATGAATCAGCCGTGAGCGCTAGTGCTACTAGGAAGACAAAAGAAACCTACGCTGACTTCAAGGCGAATCCAAATCGTAATTCTCCAGATGAGCCTAAATTAAAACGATTACTTTTTTCTGAATTACGTAATAAACGTGCGATAGAATATTCTAAAGACGATATTTGTATTAGCTCTTGTAACTTGTGTGATAAAAAAGACGATGAAAAGTTCAAATTTTATCAACGTAATCTGACTTCAGACGATTATACACGATACTTTAACAGTAATCTTAGGAAAACAGATAAGCCATTTTATTCCGAACCTGATTTGTCTCCAAAAACCCGCGGAAAACTAATAAGAGACAATTTGATCTATGTTGCAAAGTACAATTCCGAATCAAATGTTAACAAACCTATTAATTTTGACATGGATATTATGCATAAATGTAAATATCGAAATTGCATATTTAACTCTGATCACTTCAGTAACTTGGGACCAAACATTAAAAATGGTGAAGAAACATGCACCAAAAAACAAATAAACATATCGACTAAAATTATTGATGTCAAAGACGATATTGAAAATAATTTTAACATAGAAAATATCGATAAAAATCGAAACGATAAGAAACTGAAAGGAATATTGAAAAATAGTAATGAAGGATTGAATACTGAGAACCAGAAAGATTTATCGAAACGTGAACCAATATTTCTCAAAAATATCAATAGAAGATACAGTGAAATAATTGATACGAAAACATTTAATAATTCATTAATACGATGTGGTAGTCTTGAAAGATTTACAAATTTTCAACTATTGAACCAGGAAAACCCTACTGATTGGAAAAAGTTTCCTGAATCATACATTGTCACACGGAGAAAAGCTTCTAATAATAATGAAAAAAGCTGTTTAGATGATACGAAGTTATTTAGAAATGATTCCTTGACTAGAAATCGAGGTAAATGTAATAAATCTAAAGTAATAGTTTTAAAGAAAAAGTATTACCCGAAAACTTGGAAAAGCTGTTCGGATATCAAAAGCAGACAAAAGCCAATTAGGAAATGTTGTAGATACGCCAAGACAACTTGTCCAATACTCAGAGGTACACCGGAAGCGAAGAGGAGAACGCAGAGTTGCGCCGATGTCTCCATAAAGGACGACGTCTATTTGGGCTTTAAGTACGCTGATATTGGCAACTTTGATTGTAAGATTTGCCGTTACTTGATGTCGCACAATTTTGTTTAACGCAGCGGCTGTTTTATTTAGATATCATCTACAATATTATTTCTTTAATTTTCATGTTTAATCAATCGTGTAACTGGGAATGTGTTGAAGATCTTGTTTGAAAGATTTAACTATGAAAATATGACTTACCGAAGTTTATGTTACATTATGTATATAAGTACATAGTTTCA
This sequence comes from Holotrichia oblita, assembly GCA_023690525.1. Classification (NCBI taxonomy): domain Eukaryota; kingdom Metazoa; phylum Arthropoda; class Insecta; order Coleoptera; family Scarabaeidae; genus Holotrichia; species Holotrichia oblita. The sequence goes on along the minus strand of CM043017.1, from coordinate 83,285,164 downwards.
ATTTAAGATGTTACTTTTTAGCTGCTTAAGTTTTCAATATGTTTTTAACTGTGAAAAATGCAATTTATATATTGCATATGTTATGTGTATATAGTTTAATGTAGCTTGCTATATGTTTAATTACGCATATTTATCGATCTCATATGCTGTGCTACACAATACCCGCTTTCTGTTGTTTCTAAGAATGCTTTGCTTTTTGAAAACTAGCTTTCATTATTAATATGAGTTTAAAGCTGCATAGTTCTCTGAGTGTAAATATGTGTGTATATCTGTCCAGGATTAATTACTTAAAACACTGGATATAGTGAGATGTTGCTCATCTAATATATTCAACTTTCTCAGTAACATGAATATACACTCAGAAAATAATATATTGCCTATTCCTTTCTCTCATTCTGTGGTATACATACATTACTTCATTAATATTTCTCGATATTTAAATTAAATATTTTTAGGGCCCCGGCGCATGTCTGAGCGCGATCTTCCTTCCAGAGTCGATTCAGAGCGTACCATTCCCTCTTCTAAATCCGTACCCGCCCTTCATCATATTTCGCCAGCCTCAGATCAACCTCGTACAGGAAGCCACGATGTATTCAATCCCGGATATAGTAGAACCTCTTCCAACAACAGTATCAATACCAATAGTGCAACACCTACTGTGCAAAACGGTGCCATTACGAACCAAAATAATTTAAGGAGTCGTTCCACCCACAATTTACACCAACAAGATGCTGGTTTCTACCAGAACCTCAGCATATATAGAAATAAGATGCCCAGCCCACAACAACTGGGAGATAGGTAAGCTTAGTTCAACATATTTTATAACGAATAAAATTTGTAGCAAGCCGTTTCTAAAGGCAAAACCTAAGACTGAACAAATAAAACCACTATAATGACGACTTTCTCTCTTCTAGAATAACTTAATATTGCCTTTGCTTTTGATAGATTGATGACTCTTTCATAAACCTTCGTATTTAATTACATATCATAATAGGTTAAGACAGGTTCTAGCAGTCTATTGTAACTGAAAATGTAGGTTTTTTACATACCTCAGCTAAAGTTACTAAAGTTACAAATGTATCACCTAAATGTGTATAATAATTTTACAGGACTTCAGCGTTAAGAAGTTCTCAAAACTCTGTGCAATCCAACGTTACGAATAGTCAAAGACCAATGTCGGCCCATTATCATAACCCGCCTCCTACTTCTGCTACTACTGGTCGTCTACCTCTACATCAATCAATTCCAAACTTAAAAAGTCCGCAAGAATCGCGGACATATATTCCGAATAGTCAACAAAACTACAGTGTAAACTATGGAAATCAAGGTTCCACTATTAATTACCCTCTCAATCAGACGTACGGAAATCAAACTTATGGTACACAAAAACCAAATTATGAGAGAACAGCAGAAGGGCAATATCCTGGCGAAGGTCAAAACTATACTAATTCTCCGTATACAAAACAACATGATGAACATAAGTATGCAACATACGGCCAAAGAAATGAGGGTTCATATCCCAGCCCGAACATGCAAACTTACTCTACAAATATGCAACAACCTTTACATATTAATGCTAACGGCCAAAGAACAGAAGAAATGGGCAGACACGATATGCGGTATAATACAGGGCTTTTAAGAGAAGATTATAGACAAAGGCCATCTCAAAGAAATGAAGAACTCATTACATATCCAAATACAAATAATGTTCGTACCCAAGATGCTCAAGTCCAACAAAATAAACCACAGGATATGGTAAATAGACACGAAGACTTCAATAGAGCCAATGAGATGCGTACATCGAAAAGTGAAGATATGTTGAGACAGTACTCAGTCAGCCAGAATGACATGTTTAGGTATGCAAGTAGTGGAAATATCAAAGATAAAACTGATAGTGCGAGACCGACAGATATTTATCAAAATAGAATCAATAATGACGACCGTAAAGATGATACACGTGCAAATACAAATATGCGCGGACAAGCTAAATTAGCAGAAATGGGAGAAGAAGTTCGCAGAAGACAAAATCGAAACCTGCCAAATCAATTTCACTCCCCAAATAATGCATATTATCAGCAGCATCAACAATATTACAGTCAACAAACGCATACTCAACAAAATGTTATCCCTACACATATACAAATTGCGCAGAATACGCAAAGTATGCAAAATCTAAGTTTATCACAGAATTATCAACCTAATGCTACTTATCCGGGCTCGAATTATTCTGCGAGCCAACAATATCCAAATCAAAACTATCCTCTTACGAATCAAAATCAAAATTACCCGCAAAACTTAGCAAGCTCAAATAATTTGCAGAGCAATTACTATGGTAACCAACCCACGCCTACTTCGCCTAATTATACTAAAAATCCACCTATTGCACCTAAACCTTTACGAAAACCGGATGATCCACCAGAGCTTCCACCAACAAGTACACATCCTTTATATTCAGCTAGTACACAAGATCCTCCAAAAATGTCTTTATACAGCAGTGCAAACGCTCTCTCAAAAAATGCTAGAGATCCTTGGGCGAGGGAAGAACAGGAGAAGCAAGCAGAAATGAGAAGAGAACATGTTCGAGCGATGCGTGAGCAACAAATAAAAGAACTAATGTCAATACCAAATAGAACTCAACAACAGGAAGATCACTTAAGGGTATTACAGCTCGAGAGAGAATTCCAGAGACGCGCAATGGAGGAACCAGAACAAGAAGATGAGGATACAGAAAAGGTATTTTAGGATTTTATTGATATTTTTTTAGTATGATTTTAATAGTAGTCTCTTTAAGACAACAAATACTATCTAACCTTTTAACTAAGCTGATTATTGTATCCGTTTATCAAGGTAGCAAAGCCCGCATATTTGTATATAGATAATGAAATTATTACCATATTTTGAATAAATTAATCAACTAATATACAAAGCATTCCAATGGAAACGATCCACTTTAAATAAGTCGAAAACGTCAAGAAATTCGAAAAAACACCGAGACGTGTCAATTTTTGTTTGAAGGAGAAAACTCTTTCACCAATAAGACAAAATCATGTCTTACCCCCTCTAGGCTCCCAGTATGGAACATTAAAATTTCAAATGGCACTACGTCATATTATAACATTTGTCGTCCACATATTATTTGCAACCATTTTCATGTAGGTCAGTGTATGCTTATCCTTAACACTTTAGAAGATATCTTCGAAAGTTTCAAGGGCTATTGAACAATAAAAAATAGCATAACAAAATAATGAAACAAATATCATAAATATAAGAACATATAAAAAAAGAACATGTCTTAAATTTCAAGTACTTCCCCATCTTTGGAACAGTTTAAGTTCCTCGATTATTTTTCTTAGATACAACATTTATGGTTTCTGTCTGTATTATATAATATTAATTTATTGATCTTTGCGTATAGACCATTTCCAACCATATCCGGTCTTCGTCGTTGTTGAAATAAGAAACATATTTAGTTTTTTATCATTTTTCGTGGATATAAATTCTGTTCATACTTGACAATAACGTAAGTTTTCATATGGAAGACCTCGGGTTTGATTGTCTCCTGATGTAAGATAATTTCCTATTTATTTTGTTCTATTTCTTGCCTTTCATTTGGTCTTCGTTCGTGGTTTTCTTTCTCTTTTGTAGATCATATATTTTGTTCTGTTACTTTTGATCGCTTTGCTTTGCTCTTCTGTAGCTGCATTTTAATAGGCATTCGTTCTTTTTCATCTTGCTGTTGAATCCACAAATCATGTGTTAGTACAGATACCATAGTATCTTTCACAAAACCAGTTAGTTAGATGGTTTAGGAAATTTACTATTATTACAATTCTAAAATTTTAAAATTTGCATTTGTAGAATTGGTTTAGCATTGGTTTTAAAATAATTTCAACCAAATCTAACTTCCGGCTATAGTGGAAGTAAATAGAAACATTGTTATTTTAAATGGAATGGTATATATTTTTTTGATCTAATCGATTCTATGCATTATTTACCAGTATTTTGTATTAGGCTACTTTATACCAAAATTCAACTGTTTCTAAGGTATTTAATTTTGCTATTACACGATCTTAAAAAAAATTAATATTATACAGTTTCTTTAAACCGTAATGTGCCAAACTTCTGCAAAAAAAAAGTAAAAGGTCATAAATATTGAGAGCTGTCATAACTGTTAACAAAATTTAGCAACCAATTCATAGATATCTTGAAACATTAAAAATTCTTTTTTATTTCAAATGGTATATAGCAATTTTACTGCAGCACTTATTTAGAGGTTATTGGTTGCAATTATGGAAAGTATCCTATTAGTATGAGTTATTTTTTTTATCGTAGTTTCCTGTGAAAACAAAGTATTTCGATGAAAGTTGTGAAATGGGTAGCATTTTTCTTGTTTTATATTTTCACCAAATCTCACTTATTGTTAGTGAGACTAAGTGAGATTGAATGTCGTTCCATTTGAGAACAGATTTGTATCAAGAACAAAGGATGTATTCAATAAAAAATAATATTACCTGTCATATATGCACATACAATGAGATTTATTTAAAAAAAAAGGCCATAAGTGAACATACACAAACAAAAAATAATATTGAATACATAAAAATGAGAAAGTAAAAACTAAAACAACAGATATAAATAAATAAACATAAATGCTCCATATGTGGGCCATTGTAGTCTAAACGCTGAGTTAGTCTTTGCTGTAAACGTCTTCTCTATAATTAAAATTTCTGAAAGATGTTTCTGTTCTGTGTTAATTCTGCTTTGACTGTTGTTACATTTGCATTATTTTTAAATAACCCTGTACAAAAAATCGTATAGAGAAGGCCTAGCCGGTTATTTCGAGAGTCCGTTAGGACCAATGTATCTATCAATCTTCAAATATCTGGGATAGATGTGATCAATAAGCGGTTTCTCATTCAAAAATGTTGAAACGGTATCTCTTACTATTTCTAAATAGCGAACGCTAGTCAAATTTTCATCATAAAGTTTATATCGTAATTGACGGTTTTTCATCATTGCGAAAACATTAAATGTAAATAATAAATTCACAAAATTCAATTCGCTTAATTTTGTCTCCCAGCGTAGTTCTTTCAATAATTGAAACGAGTACGGTCGTATTTTGTGTCTTCAAAATTCAAAAAATAGAACTTTCTGACAACTCGAGATCAACTGCAGCGAATGACTTTAATCCTCGCTAAATGATTACGATTTAATACTTTTATTTAGTTGTTACCGACCTCTTTAATGTGTCTATATGGTATTACACTAGATCTATATGTTCTCGGTCACATATGTAGACAGATATGCTATGCATGCTATGGTATGTTAAATCAGTTAGTTGTTTAATGAAGAATTACACAGTTTGCACCGCATTGTTTAAGCGCAGCTTACCATTAAGCCGGACTTAAATTTAAAAATTTGTTTGCACCGCTAGTTAAGCTTTCCTTAAATATCGTTAAGCATAGCTTTACTTAAGCGGTCAATATTCTAGGTTTAACGGTCCCTTAACTTTAAGGAACGTTGTACATTGGTTATGCGCGTGCGCAACATATGGCTGCGTACAATGTATCGCGTTTGTTGACATGTTTTTAACATATGTAAATGCGTATATAAACATAAACAGTATATAACGGTTAATTTAAAAATCCTGCGTTATTGCAAATATGATATTTTTCGGGGAAGATGAGGGCGATGCTTTGTTTGGGGAATATTTGGACATAATTGACTTTGGTTTCCCCAGAAGAATCTATCATATACATTCATAACCTCAAATACACTGTAAACAGTGAATGGTATCGATGGATCGTTGAAACGACGATGTGTATCGGGTATATGTATCCAATACATGTACCCTATATTTTTGAACGCGACACAACATAACATGTACCGGTTATTTAAGAACGTCTCAATACATTTACCGGCTAAACCGCTTCAATTTTCGTAAACGCCTATTGCTGTAAATGACAAATGACATTCGATACGACATGATCGCACACGATCAGACACGATTCACACAAGATCTTTAGAGCAAATGTACTCATAAAGGCGATGTTGCCGATTATCACCCCGGTTTAACTAAACATGTCCCAATATTCGATGGTGCAATTCATTTGAAATTAAACTGAGTTTAATAGTTAAGCGGCGCTCAAGTTAAGCGAAGCTTTAATACAAAACGGTGCAAACGGGCATAAGTGTTTTCATGTATTAATCAATCACACAACAACAGTAAGTGAAATTTGATGCAAATGCAAAGCAACAAAAATTTGACTCATTTCACAAGTCTTTTCAAAATGCTTTATTTTTATAGCAAACTATGAGCAAACAATGACAGATATTAGGATACTTTCCGTAGTTGGAACCAATAATTTCTAATAACTCAAAAATGAATAAAGATAGGTATACCTTACGAATCGATGTAAAATGTGGTAAATTGTTCTACAATAAAATTGCTATATGCCAATTTTTACACAGCCTGTATACATTTTATTGAAAGCTATCACAATTCTTCGTTCTTTTGCAAATGTTTGGCACATTACAATTTAGAGGACTTTACAATATATGTACCTACAATAATTTTTCTTTGATAGTGCAACAGCAAGATATTAAACAAAATTGTAAATATCTTATAAATAGTTGAGTTTAGGTACAGATTACAAAATATTTGAAAATAATGTGTAGAATCGATTAGATTAAAAAATATATGCTATTCTATTTAAAACAACACAAAGTTGCTGTTTACTTTCGGTAACCGGATTTGGTTGAAAATATTTTAAAACAATAGAACCAATACTACAGATGCCAATTTCGGAATTGTACTCAGAGTAGATTCCCTAAACCCTCTAACTAACGGGTTTCGTGATAGACCCTGTATAAGGAGTGCACTACGCGTATTTAATCCTTTGATTTTTACAAAAAAAAAAATAGCCTATAATTAGACATATAAAATAGTAAAAAAATCACGCCTGATTTTTTTTTAATTTTAAGCTCTTGACAAGGTTTTTTTGCCATGTTTTTCCTTAGTCCTTGAATGGAATTGTTAGAGCTTGTCAAAAAATACATTGATATACAAATAATTCAAATCAATTTTATTTTTATAGTTATATTAAATTTATACTGATGTATCATTTAATATTAATTGAGAATGTAACCACATCACGATATATCAATGATTTCTTTGTTTGTTAGATATTTTTGTTGATAGGCACGGCTATTTATGTTATTAGTATTTTGACACATATTAAGGGTACGTAACGAATGGTGGGGGACAGATAAGTTAATATTGTTCCGGCATGTGCTGCCATCTATAACGTTAGACTTTAAGTTTTGATCTTCACATATAGAGGACTCTGATGGATGGACTATATGCATATCGTGGGGTCAAATAAATTCTTATTAGTTTTATATGTGCAACATTTTTTATCTCGCTTTTATAGGTACATGCGTATTCGAGAACGCGCACGTTCTGTACAATACTGTTGTTAGCTCGAGATAAATCGGATAAGTATAGAGAAAATCTATTCTATTAGTACACAATACACACAAAGAATTTTTTGTTTATACTTTATCATGCTTTATACATGTGTTTGTGTAATCCTACACGCTGGAGACGTATGAACTAAATAGAAAAATATAAATAAATAAGAAAGTGATAGGATACTATTTATTTATCCATATATTGTAGCATTTTATGGAATTTTTTACAATCTGATATTTTTTTAAATACAAGTAACTACAGCATATTTTAATTATTTTATTTTTAAAATTAATTCACATATGACGTGTAGAGTTCGCACGGAATAGAATGAAAAGGCTACATTTGTCATAGCTGCGCAGACGACACATTTTTGCTTGGTTGAGTCTATTACCACAAATGGGAATGTCAGGTAGCAACTATTCTATTTAGTAGCACCGACAGTTTATTGGTGTTTTTTTGTTGTTTGAGATTCGTTTGCAATAATAATATTGTTTTTATTAAAAATTGTCTTTTTGAAGACATATTTTGCATCGATATCAACAATTCACAGTATGTACGGTAATTAATTCATAGTTTTATACGATTTCGAACTTGTATATGTAATATAGTCTGTTTATTTCATAAAACAGATAATTTATACATATATATACATTGTTAAAAATTTACTGATGTACGAAGTACCTACTAGATTTATTCATAAATGTAATGGACTTTGTAATGAATTTCTTGACATCGGTTCGTATGTATCGATACCCTCTAGAATTCATTCCTAAATTCCTATATCTTAGATTCGATACACCATCGTTATCTCAGATATCGAATAATCGATACCAGTATTGAGATAACATATCGAAACTTTACCCTACTCTAGTAAAAAGAACCTTTTCACTAAAGGTTGTTAAAAGCGAAGAAATGAGAAATATAATATATCGTTCATTTAATTCCAATTTTCAATTAATATAATACTTTTCAGAAAAACTTTGTAAATTCTAAATTACGTGGTTTAAATGCTTGTCAAATTGACACTCGTCTTCGTCGCTATGCAACAAGCATTCGTGAAATTATCGATAAATTCAAAGCTCATGGTATTACTACAGATAATTTTATATTCTGCCTATGTTAAAATTTACCGGAAACGTCAGAAGAGGGAAGATACAACTTTCTGTATTATCTAGTACTAAAAAACCTGTGCGCAATTACGAGTATGATATTCGCGGTAAATACAAACTTTATTACTAGGATCAAAATAAATAACTTGAATGTGTCTGCATACATTGGCTGTATGTAAAAATAAACTACTTTCAATGTACTTTTCTTTGATATCATGAGTGATGGCACAACACTATGTACTTTTTAAAAGAAAGGCGATTACCAGAAAAATGTAAATTTAGTCTACAAACATTTTTCAGTGGAAATATAGTTTGCATATTTTTAATCATCTTCATTCTGTTGTTTCATTTCGAGGAAAACGAAAAAAATATGAAGTACCTACTGTAGTTTATGACTGCTATTTTATGAACATCTCTCCTATAAATCTAACAATGTTTTTTGATAAAAATCTCATATATTTTGAAATACAGCAATATTTAGTACTGACACGTACTGATATTCATGCATTTTATCTTAGTTTATACGTCTTTGTGGTATGGTATGAAACACTCCTATGCTATTGATGGTGGCGTCAAGCTTGAATCAGTCACCATTTTTGTAAATACCTATGGTTTAGGATCAAGATATGCCATTCTCTCTCTAACGTATTATATTGCGTTAATATATCGGTAGCAGTTAGGTTAGCAAACAAGGCATGTTTTGTATTATCTTTGCATAATTAGTTTGAGCCGTACTGTTTTAGGTCCCTACAAAGTTATTTTTTAAATAATAATAATATTTCGTATATGTTATCGTTTCGCGGCATTTAGCTGAAAATGCGGTCACAGTTGCGAGCGCTAGCAGCGACATCTATGTAGCAATGCCCGAACATTAGGTTTTCCTGATTTTCTGTATTACCCACGACTTCCTTAACACGGATCGTATCTAGGCTAAATTTTATTGCAAAATTTTTATTCGGTAGCTTTTTGCAAAATTTAAACTATGAAATACGCTACTACATGTTGTATCTAATAGAATACATATCTAGTTTCAATTTGACTATCTCAGATTTTTGAAGTTATTCCTAGATTAGCCGCAATTCCTTAAATTCCCGACTGCTTCAAACAATTTTATTTTTTTTCTTATTAAGAATACTTTTATTTTAGATTTGGCGTGCGTCATTTCGAAACCCATAGTTTCACGATTCCATTGCACCTATAATTTCGCAAAATAATTGCGTATTTTTTCTTAAAATGAACCGAATAGGTGGTACTATAAATTACATTGGTACAAATGTCCGCCATATTGTTTCGTCGCGCGCCCTTAAATGTCAATTTCTTCCACTGAAGAAGTCGTATTAACGAAAACATAATAGGTTTGTTCGAGCAGACAATTTGTGATAGTTTGATCCAGTTTGATGATGGTTTGTGATTTCATTTGTTCGAACGCTTCAAATCAACAGCATACAAAAGTAATTATGTATGTATTGGTACACCTGTGCGGATTGTAAATCAGAAGAAAATCCACAAATTGTTCTAAAGGTTTTCAAACGATTTCAAATTGGTGTCAGCGCCTGCACGAACACCAAACTGAAACTAACAATTTGCAATTATTTCTGCCCGAACGCTTATTTTCTGGTGCGCATGCGCCTGACAGTTTCCAACTAATCACAAACCTACTCGAACAAATCTAATATATGTTCTGGAATAAATTGGTATTTAATTAATTTGCTGTTTGATTGACCTACAATAGCTACAAGTGGAAATACTTTAGAATTCAAAGATAATTAATTGCGTCTGCCTACTTACTTAAAAAAGAAAATAGAAAAATAAGTAATTGCATTAGCGTATTACAAGAAGTAACAAAAACAATTTTGTATTAGTGCAAGCTGTTCAGCACTTTTTAAGTAAATGGCACGCATAGGAATAATATTTATTTCTTGTGAACGTCATATTCTTGTTTATACATACAGTTGAAAGCAAAAACAAAATAAACAAGAAGCACTTTTCTGTGATAAACGTTATCAAAATGATTCGGTACAAGTACGGCTTCAAAGTTACCTGTCAATATTTGGTTTTTTGTAATGTCTGATGATATGCAATAAATCGCAGCACTTATTTGATTAAACCATGTAATAATAAGAAGAAGAAGAAGAATAATTAATAATAAGTACAACATATAAATATTCAAGAAGTGGACAAATCAGCTGAAATGATCGTAACCAGTGTCTTTACCCTACTTTACCCTATATACACACTAGCACTCATTATTCATAATATCATTAGTACAACAATCACTACTTTCGCATATATTTAATTCTAGGAGAGCTCTTCTTATACACCACCCCAGACCGTACCAGCTGCAACACCGTCAACAACTGCTTCTAACCCTGCTGCTAAACAAGAACCTCCCGCGTCAATTTTGAAGCCAGGTGCACCTGTGAATAATCAGCAGCCACCACCTGAACCACAAGCACCACCTCCACCAGAGCGAGGCTCAAGTTATGCGGTAATGTCTTTACGTAATAAAGAGGGCACTAAGAGGGTATCATTTAATGACGCGTCGGCTACACCACAACCACCAACTAATTTACAAATTGAAGAGGCAGTCAGGGAAGATCCAAATGTAAGTATGATAATTCAAAGAGAATACGGGATATTTTAAATATAGGGAACTGACATTGCGATTTAAAATTTTGCTGGTAATAATTTTGTGTCCCGTGCTTTCAACTTCAATAATATAAATTTCTATTTCTTCCGGTTACACCATAAATGCGTAACAACTTCCATATTTCAAATAGAATTATGTACTTAATTTTTTATTAATTTGCATTGCTAAAACAATTCTAAGACTTCTTTGTCTAATAAACATTGCCTCTAAAAGTACTTTTTTGTGAGTTATTTTATTTTTTATTTATTTTTTTACGTGATAGGTGCTTAGTTGCAGTGATTCCGTAAGCTGTATTAGTTGTCTGGCCATCATGCAACTCTCGGGGTGTAGTTTTTGTGTTCAAATGGCTTTGTGACAACATTTATAATTTGTGACCTTTTATAATGCCGCGCTGTTAATCACTTTGCTCCAACAGCGAATGCCAACTCGATCCGGGATTCAGATCTCAGAAAAAAAATTTACCGTTCCTCCAGAGAATTGAACCCCGGGCTCCTATCGTCTTCCCACAACAATAGTCAGCCGCCTAACCACTGCGGCCATCGACCTGTTAATTATTATTACTTAATTAGTAAGTAATATTAATTATTATTTCAATTACGGCGAAAGAACTACAGCTGCGAGCTATTACATAATGAATAAATACATGAGTGCATGTACAGATTTAAAATTTTAGTTAATTATTCAGAAAACTGTCTTAATCAACTGCAGTTTTATAAACTTTAAAGAACAATACCGGGTTTCGAAAAAACATTAACATTTTTTATGCAGAAAATGTCGATATCTTATTATTTTCAAATAATTTATATTTTTTAATTTTACATCATATGTTTAATATTGGGGCAGTATTTATTTACTTGCCTATAAGTAAATATTAAATTTTTTTGCAAAATATATTAATTTTGATTTTGTAGAATTGATTAGGCTAAGGGAAGTAGACTAAATACGTAAATACAAAAGAAGTGGAGTGAAGGAGTGTAATACTAATCTAAAGCTGTGCTGTAAGACCAGGGAACAAAGTGAACGAAAACACTAATGCGCCAGTATGTAAATTTTCACATGTAGAGGTTGCCTTTTGGTTACTTTTGAGAAGAATGATCCAAAACAAAATACAATTTTTTAAAAGATCGTTTAATATAACTTGGATATATTATTCTGCCTATACCCAACAGGTTCTGTCAATTATTTTGCCTCATTCGCCATAGGTATTTATTAGATTTCAGAAATCTTCGTTATTAGAGCCAAGACGCGACATTTCTAGGTATTCAAAGGCAGAAACTTTAGATAACCCCTACCCCTACTAATCGCCTAGTGCCATGTTTCTTTGGTTGATTTATGTTGTCCATGTGTTTATTAATGTTGTTAAAGAAGTGTTATATATCTATGTAAACGAGCTTAAAGACGATCGTCGAAATAATGACAATTTAAAATGTCAACTAATTTATTTCTGTACTGATAATCACCTGCTATCCGTAGATATATTAGTAACGCACGAAATTCAATAAACGTGCTCATACACAACAAGAACAAAAAAGAGTAACAGTATAAAAATGAAATATATTCAGGTACTGTTTTAAAATAAATATTTATTCAAAATTCAATTATATAGTAGTGGAAGACAAAATTATTTTCATAAGGAAACATAATACATCTAAATTGGCATCACTTAATTGCCATACCTTAGGTTCTGCTAAAGATGAAATTACAAAATTCAGTAAAGTGAATCACATGAAGTAAATTCTTTGGCAATCAAAAAAATAGGAAGGGAAATAGGTCGCTATAAGTATTAAAAAGTTTATACGTATTAGATATTTGTTAACACGTTATATTTTCACCGTTAAAGTTACTAAGTATGACGATATCTGTTTAACGTTACATTAGCGTTTAGTGAGTATCGTTTAGACAACTTTTTTGTAACATTTATAAACGTTGAACGTGGCAAGTAACCTTCAATTAACCTTTTAAAGATGTTTTCTTGCTACCTGGAAAACAATAGAAATGTTAATAATTACAAGTAATTGGAGTTTTATATGTTTTTATTTATTCATTCTACTTTCCATGGAGTAGACGATTTTACAAAATAAAATTTATTATATTATACATATACACATATATCAAAAAAAACTAAAATAGTGACATTTATATAGGTATTTACTTCCGTATACCCACTGTCGCTAGTTATAACCCGGACACATTGCACATGCTATATAAGTGTATGGAATCGCCAGAATCAGATAAGTAATATTGCAAGAACTGTATGGTCAGTGAGCTCAGTCACTTCTAGTTAAGCTGGAAAGGTGCATATTCATCTATTCTTTTACTTTTACTATGTGGAAGTACGCAATATATACATCCGGTATTGTCTAGTAAAGTTTACAATACTGGCTTTGATACAACACAATTTCACAAATAATTACCTAAAATTTTAAACCTGTCATGTGTTCATGTTTTAGAAATGTAGTTATTTGTAATTTTAACACGGAAGTATTTATTTTTCTTGGCATAAGTAGGTACATGTATATATAATGCATTTTTCCAACCGCCAATTAATTAAACATATTTTTATTTTAAAAAATATGTCGACCGGAGGTGGAGGCGAACCACCGAGTATGGCTGTCGCGGCCCACTTTTTAAAAATAAAAATATGTTTAATTTATTGGCGGTTGGAAAAATGCATTATATATACAGTTATTTGTAATATCCGACAGTTATCAATGTTTTTACAACAATTGAAATAATAAAATAATAATAAAAACGGTTAGTTTTACAGGCAATCTTTATTAATAAAGTAACCTTAGATTTATCTTGACAATACAAATCAATAAAAAAATTAATTCAATATTCAATATGAAATAAGGAAGTTGATTTGCATTTCCGGTGTAATCGGAAGAAGCAGAAATCTAAAATTATTTTAAATTGAAAGCACGTTAGCAGGAAAGTATTTGCAAATTATCAAATATCAATCAATTTTTATGAGCTCCCTATATTTTTTTAACCGGATCTTGTCGTGGAATATCCGGTTCACCATCACGGCATATTACAACTTTACTACTTTCATCTGTTTCCTACATGTATTCCAGAGCTTCATAAGGCAAGCTGAAACAATGTTGGCATCACCCACGACCCCTACTGACGCTTCGGGTACAGGCGTGTCGACAGCGACACCTGGTGTGATCGGAGCACAAGAAGTCTACAAAGATCCTCGTACAAGAAGATTGGCTGAACAAGCGCAGCAAAAATCACAAGCACCTATTCCAGAAAAGCTTTCATTCAAAGAAAAAATGAAAATGTTTGCTATGGAAACAGGAGAAGCGGGTACACCAAAAGACAAAAGTAAAATATCACGAGCGCAGAGAGAAATTGACAATTTAAACACACCAAATTCAAGTATGGTTCATTAGCTATAACTCCTTCTGCGCCGCTACTATTTTACAATTGTTAAATATAATTGTATATCATTGTGTCTCTTCCAATCATTGAATTTCGGTACAATGCAGGAATCTTTTATTTAGACTGTCTAATGTGCAATATGTGTCACCTCATGTAATAGAGAATGTATTGAGCTAATTCAATGATTAAATTGTATACATGTGTCCTTACATATAACCAAAGCATCCCATTGTGAATGTGTAGTGTATCGTATAATTCACAACTGTGCTAACGTCCCAACACTAAACTTGTTTATGACTTTTGTGTAGTCGGTCATATCACAATATTCTTGAAATTGACACCACGTAAATATTTCAGGGAGCAAATAAATGGTACCAATTTACGAACACCAAACTCAGATCATTATACAATGAGAATTACACGTTAGATTCCAAGGACATCAATTCAAGATACCTAAACCAAATTAGCAACCTTTTACACTATCTGTTGTAGTATATTTTGATCGTGGCGATCCAAAGTGAACATGTGGAACAAATTTACCGTCCAAACAGTAGAACATAAACACATGTTTAACAACGACGTTCGTAGATGTATATATTATTTTACTTACTGTAGTGGCTTACAAAGTGATTCTATATACATACCTTCCTTTATTGAACTAATCTAATTGTCTACATTGAGATATACATATTGTAAAATAAAAAACCTATTTTGATGTGTATTTTATGAATATATATATATATGATATACATACATACATTATACCTATCTTATATAAATATAACTCTTCTCTACAGTAGATGATATTTAAAGCAATACTTTACATCTGTTGACACATGGACCAAATTAAACGTTACATATATCACGAGTTTTTCTCGTTAAATCATGAAAAATGTATATGTATAGAAATGATATTTTATAATATACGTTTTACGTTTATTACATTCCTTTTACATAATTGTAAGTATTATTTTTACGTATATAAATAGATATGTGCATTTGCAATTTGTTTTTATTTTGTATAATCATTTGATATATCGAGCAATATTTATATAAATGAAATCTCATTAATAGTGTACATAGATACTGTAAATTATAAATGAGGATAAATATTGTTTAGTATAATGAAATATTTAATATTAGGTTATAGTGGAAGAATTACTATCTCCTCTTCATTTTGTGTATTATTAATAAATATCATGTTATTAGAAATAAAGACTATTACTTAAAATTAAGTATTAACTTGTTGACACAAAATCCCTAGTAACAATAAATTATTAAAAGATTACCTAACTTCTTTTGTAAAACAGCTGTGTATTTCTTGTTTTTTTTTTTTTTTTTATATTGTTATCTTACATATTGAGGCGGCTACAATATATTGACTTGCCATTATTTTCCAATGTAAAACGTATTTAAAAAGCTTCATTTTTTTTCACAAAATTATTAAAAAGTGCTAGTTAAGCAGAAGTGCAAAGTAATAACGAAAGGACAAAGTAACCCGTTAGTACCCGCTAAGTACATACAAAGGTACACCAGCCCCTTTTATTAATGGACAGTAGCTACGACCGTTGTTCGACACGACTATTACTATCCCGTACTCGCTCACTTCCTTGGGCAATATTTGCTTGCAATAAGTTTTGTTAAGAATGATTATAAACAAGAAATTATTAGCGTCCTATTCAGATGTAATTATAGTGGTGTGGACGTGTAACATGTAATTTAAATAACATGTTTATTTAAAAGTATATTTATTTTATGTTTGAAAGTAACGGACTTATCAGTTATTAACGGATTCGTCCATTTAATCCAAACAGGATAATCATAATATAAAGTAAAATAGTAAATTATATGTTTAATCAGATTATTACAAGAAATGTTTCAATTATGAAATAATTAAATACGTTACTTAAGTCTCATTTATTCTGCATCCACAGTATACAATTGAATTTTAGTACTATGCTAATGAATTCTTATTTATTAATTATTCTTAATAAACATTTTCGTAAACAAAAGGTGTCTACTTCAAATTTCGCTCTAGGAAGTAACAGTTCGACCTTAATATTTGAAAAGAAGTATCTAGTTGCTGTTAAAATTCAATTAATTAAATAGGCGTGTTTTATATGTAATTTTTGTGATGGATGCTAGTTGCATCGACTTCTGAAGCTGTATCACTTGTCTGACTACCGCATAACTCTTGGTATATAGTTTGTGTGTGCATAGTTGTATTTAATGCATCCCTTGTGATAGCACTATTTTACCATTTATAATGCCGCATTGTTAATCACTTTGCTTCCAACAGCGAATGATAAATCTATCGAAATCCATTTTCTCCGAGAAAAATGTCACTCTTCTATCCGAGAATTGAACCCCAGCTCACAGCGTTCTGTTACAGCGCTGGGTAGCTACCTGACCACTGCGACTATCGACATGTTAAATAATTTATTACGCTAAAATAATGTAAAGTAGAAAGTACTGTAATGTAGATATATTTTCAAAAATTGAAAACAACAAAACATTCAAAAGTTATGTAACGAGATCACAAATTTTACAGGTATAGACCACAGAAGTATTATATGCACTTCACATCTGTGCTGCCGTAAAAACTAAAAAATGTACTGTAGGTAAATCGCAAATTGGTACCCAAATTGTTAGTTTAAAGATATTCGTATAATACAGATGCTCAAGAATGTGTTTTGCTACAAGGAAAGCAATTTATAAATACATCTGTAAATATACTGAAAATGGTTCTTAAAAAAGAGTACCGATGCACAGTTCTGGAAATTTTGCTGTTAAATTTATACAATTGTACAAAATAGCAGCACTGCTGTGTATACAGATTGAACGGGCAAATATCTAGGACAAACAAGTACGGCGATAGAACCGTGACCGTCAACAATGCAAGTGGCGTTCTATCGCCGCACTTGTCTATCTAATATCCACACATATGTACGCTCTATTCAATCGTACTCATTGGATCACTACCTATTCCTAGATATTTGGCCGGTCAATCTGTATAAAAGACGCATTGGTAAAAAACTATAGAAATAAAGTAGTAGTAGTATTACTACTACTTTACTAAGTAGTACTAATATGCCCACACTCCAAGAAGAGGAAGAGTTAAAGTAAAAGTAAATACATGAATGTAAGTATACACAATGGAACCATTCAATAGATCAATTAGTATTGCATGATGTATTAAATAAAAGGTGTACATTGCAGTAATGCAACCTAAATATGAAATCTTATAAACTGCAGTAGTTTGATTTTTTTATATTATCTGTAATTTTTAGGAACATCATATAAGTATTTCAACTATCTTTTTTCCTCAAAGACGTTTAACAAAAAAAATAGACACCTCTGCCTACTTAATAACTATTCTTTTATTCGTATTCGAGTGTACACTTATCGATATTGACAATATTGCTGCAAAATTTTGTAACCTTTGCAAGTGAATTAATTAAAAAACTGAACGTGATAGTTGTTTCATAATTTTTGAATTTTATCAGTGTTTAGATACCTAAATTTTGGACTTGATTAATTGTACAGCACATTCCCCCTGAGAAACGGCTGCACTTTTTTATACATTGATAATATGTAGTAAGATTCAAAGACCTATCTAATTAAATATAATGTTTTTATTGAATTAATAATGTTCACATTCGTCTATAGGTAAACAAAAAGCGCAAGAAAATTTTATAAGCAAAAATAATCAAGTTGGGATTCGTGTAATGACAATAAAATCATGGTTAATAATAAAAAAAATTATATCAGAAACACATACATCACAATATCTAAAATTAGTACTATTAGTACTAGTGACACAAATAAAATAGAAGTTACAAAAAGAAAATAATATACAGGGTGCCCATCTAGTAGGGGTAAGTCCAATATCTTGGTTGATAAGAGAGATAATGGATTTTTTTTAATTTCACATGTCTAGTTTTCTCAACATCTACAAACCTAATTAACCTTATTTTGAATCTACATGAAAAATAAAAGGGACTTTGTGCATGGTATTTATATGAAAAAACTGACGCTCTTTGAGATGTTTGGCTTACTATACTTTTCTAGTAAATTTTCCGCAATTATAATGTCGAAAATTTTTTTGGATACGCTAACAGAAAAACTATTTTTTGATCAAATGTTAGGCAATAATGGTTCTCATTGCATTGCACTTCTGTTTAAATAGAATTTCTTAGAAGATTTTGTAAAGCCAGTTAAAATATAAAGCATTTTTATATTCAATTTGACGCATTGTTATTCGTTGAATCATGCGTTTGTTGCAATTCCATAGCATTGCCAAAACACTTCTTTCCCATATTGGCGCCTTTATTTCACTAATCTCTTACTTATCTGAAACAGCTGAACTTTATAAAACAACTCTAGACGAACAATTCGGTTTCTATCGACAGACATTCAGAATTTCATCGAGAAAAACGATGACGCTGCCAAGTACAGAGTAAAGAAGAGTTTGCTCTTTGTTTGGTTTACTAAAAGCTGTCAAATTCAATTTTTCCGACATAAATGGAAACTATTACATTTTATACAAAAACTTAAATCAGACTGCTGCCAGTATAAGTTTATTCGTTGATTCCATTTGCTGGAACAGATGTTCTTAATACACCAATAGAATATATAAAATATGGGTAGAACTAATATTAAGAGCAGAGTAAACAAAGCTTAAATATTTCTATGCCCGTAATCCACAGAATTCTACTGATTTGAATGTCAATCCTGATCATTACTTGATTAGGAATTCTTTAAATAATCCCAAATATTGCAGCTTGAAATTAGTCTAGAAAATTAGAATGGAATTGGTAGGTAAGTAGTGTACACAGTATACCATTTACCTTAATAAAATACCACAAATAGAAAAAATATTTTTAAATACTGTGAACTATTTATTCAATTATAGTTGCAATTAATATATCTATTTTGAGACCTTATCTTTCAATTCCTGAAATATTTCCGCTTGTAGGTCAATAAAACACGAATTAATTAAATACCAATTTATTCCAGAACATATAATATTAGGTTTTCGTTAATAAGACTTCCTCAGTAGAAGAAATTGACATGTAATATGTGTCAAAATACTAATAATATAAATGGCCATGCCTATCAACAAAAATATCTAAAAAACAAAGAAATCATTGATATATCGAATTTTAATTACATACTCAAATAATAATGAAGGATATATTGGTTTAATACAACTACAAAAATTAAAATGATTTGAAATATTCGTATATCTATCTATTTTTTGTCAAGCTCTAACAATTCTGTTCGAGGACAAGAGAAAAACATGCAACAATATAACATTTGTTACATGTTTGCTGCTTTATCTAAGCAGTCTAAAGGAAGACGGCATAATTTTGAATTTCAAAACACTAAAATTTTAAAAAAGGAAAATAACTATAAAAAAAGATTAATTTACGAAATGATATACATTAAAAAAGATGAAAACGCGGTAAATTTTAGAACTGATATCAATAATTTAAGTGTTATTTATAATAATTTAATTCACGCCTGAATTTTATTAATTTTAAGCTCTTGACTAGGTTTTTTTGCCATGTTTTTCCCTAGTCCTTGAACAGTATTGTTAGAGCTTGACAAAAAATAGATTGATATAACGAATAATTCAAATCATTTTTATTTTTATAGTTGTATTATGGGTGGGTTTATCAATGTAAGGATAAAAATGTTACTGACAGATATTGCTAACTGGCAGATAACATTTAGCAACTACAATGCATTAACTTGCAGCTAACTTCTATTTAACACTCAATAAACGTTTCATTGTAATTATCTAAATGGAATAAATTAGTATCTAATTTTTTTTATTTGACCTCAAAGTGGAAATACATCTGGGATAGCAAGATAAGTACTTACAGGTCATAAGAGATATAATAATTTACTTAAATTTTAATTTCTGCTATGCTATTCCACGCTAGTTGTGTGCACTTCAACTTTTATGCATTTAAGTCTTTATAAATCAATAAATAAAATAAAAACATAAAGTTTATATGTAGCTCCCTTACATTGTAGTATTATATTATCGCTTTGATCGCACTCATCCAGCATACTAATAATTTTTGTTCGGTCCTGTGCATAAAACATACATCATTTTAGAATAGACGAGATATAACAAATAATGAAGCGTCATATAAAACAATTTCATTAGTCATTGAATGATATTCAGAGCTGTGCCGATTACATATGTATAAATGTAATTACGTTAGGTATATTTAAAGTTACTTTTTGTACAGCTGTTTCTATATATCATAAAAAATAAAAACAAGTGAGTAACTCGTACAGCTTTGGGGACGTTAATGTAAGTGTATGCATATTGGCAGAAGACAACTGTAAAAAACCTTTATTTTTAATATCTGGTAAAATTTTTGACTTATATATGAAATAAACAATAATTCACATGTCACTATGAAAATATTTGAATTATTTATTTTTGAAAATTATTTGAAAAGTTTGCTGCGATACGCATTGTCCTTTTCCTGAAAGGTTTCTGGGTTGTTGAAACAGGTGTTGAGTTTGGCTAAAAAAGAAAAATACGAATGAAACATATAATCGTTTTTTATGCACACTTACTTTCAAAATTTGATTTTTGAAAGCATTATCTTCCGTATAGGCTCTACTGTTGCTTTGTCGATTATAACAATCTTTAGTATTTACATTTTTATTCACATGATTTCTTACAGCTTGTAGAGGTACAAAAGGCGGAGCATTAATTGAATTGGCGAGTGATTTAGAGCTTGGCGTTATATCCTAAGCAACCAAAAACAATTAAACAAAACTTATATAATATAAATATATTCTTACTTTTCTATCTTGCAATAGTTCTTTCGTCTCTTGTGGTTGTTGACACCAATTTCTGGGAGGCGGTGGAATACACGGCACAGAACCTTGAGACTTTGATGGATTCTAACGAGTACGTGCATAAAACAGTTTAATATTGTATATATTTTTAATAAAAAAAAGGAAGAATAACTGTCGTTAGCTTTATAAATATTGCATTTTGTAATAATTTATGCCGCATCATCAGCCTTATACTGCCTCTTATACTTACATGAAAACAAATATGTATGCATCTTTTTTTTTAGTTAAAGGTAAACACGTTATATAATACAGGACAAAAATAGTAGATACAGTAGAACCTCGATTATCCGTGCTGGTCGAGACCGAACCAAGGCCGGAAAATCGAAAAGCACAGTTAATCCGCACCTACTTATTTTAGTCAAAAAAGTTGTTTTACAAATTATTATGACTACTTACTGTACTACGAAAAAAATATCTAACTTGGAATAAATATAAAATTATGCTGGTAAAGTTTATTATGGCAACGAAAATATCAAAAAAACAATATAAAATTCTCGAAAAACATAACACATAACATATAGATATAAAAAAATCAAAACATGCTTTTCTTATTACAATAATTGTGTAAAAAGTTAAATCAAAACTTAATTAAGAAAAATAATCAGTTAATTTCATTTGTTTTTTTTTCTGAGTAAATTCATTTTTATTTATTAATACGAGTCGATCGGAATGCTTCTTCAACTTTCATTGACAAGTGAATCGAAGAAAGTTTAGATTTCGAAAAACTTCCAGCGACAAATTTGAAGATAGAGAACTACAGAAGTTTTTGATGAAAAAATTATTTAGAAAAAGTTAAAATTGTAGGAGATATTGCAAAACGATTCAAGGCGTTAACGTGGAAGTTGTACGATGTATACGATGATGGTACGGCGAATTGACGTGCACCGTTTGAACGAATTCGCATTCTGCACGGTTAATTGAAACCTGGATAATCGAAGCTGTTTGCTAACACGGTTAATCCGCAGCACGGTTAATCCGCACACGGATAATCGAGGTTCTACTGTAGTTACTTAAATGAAAGTAAAAGTATAGGTATATATTGATAATTTTTTACATATTAGCATGACACGGCACCTTGATTATTTTGAGTGTATATATGCATTTGTAAAATTAAGTCAGTTATATTGCATTTTCTGTTGTCAATATTGCTCATAAAAACTTTAATATTAGTACATATTAAGGGTACCATGTACAATGTTCATTGCAACGGCTGATGTAGGACAAAACATGAAACACGCACAAACACAAAAGGAGCGTTTGCTGACGACGCTTTTTATTGAACACAAACGACTGGTTTAAGAATTTCATCGGCATATTATTATCGACAATTATAGTCTACAAACGGTGTGAGTTTATTTGGTGGCGCATGTCTGATTTTGAACATAAAAAACATAAGAGCAAAGTTATATCACAAAACGTATATATACCTCTATGTATTTAGTTTACAGTGAAGCAAATTTAATACTTTGCTCTACTTTTCTCACAATTCCGCAAACTACTGCAAAATGCACATACCATAAAAGCAATTTATTTTTTAATTTATATATGTATTCTTATTACCTCTAAAATCCTCAGTACTTCTTCTGCAACACTTTCACAAGCTGCAACTTTATCAACTGATGGTTGCCCACAAACAACTTGTTGATTAATGGGATTAACTAGTTGAGCTTGTACAGTTTTATCGGGTAGATCAAAGTAACGATAATGCGGGCACCCTAGTCCATTTAGCTGATAATATGAAAGCAACTTTACGCTATTGCACGCACTTGAATCTGACTGCTTTAGTTGAGTTGATACTAAGGCGGGTTTCTTCTTAGCATGCTGTAAATAAATAAATAAGACTGCATTTAAACCAAATATAGATATACTACATAAAGATATTCGACTATAGGTTTCTAATTCTTATCCAGATATATAATTTCTCATGTTACACTACTATACCACATCTATTTATAATTATGTTTAAATGAAGTATAACAAAAGAATTGTTAAACAATATTTCTAAAATACTAGGTAAAGGATATTTTACTTAAAGTAACAAACTTGTTGCCGAGCTACATCCTATATTTCGTACAAATTTATAACGAAAAATGTCAGTGAATTATGCAAAACTGAAACAATAGTTATTTACGAACCAAGTGCGTGAAATCATATTTCGCGAATGAGTGACCAGTTTAAAGCGCGAGCCGGAGGCGAACAAATATATAGTGTTCTATAAAAAAAAAAAAACATATCGCTGACATCATACCAGACCACTAATAACATCATAACTTCAATAAAATAGAAAATAAAATACAGGGTGTAAGGAGTTTGACTGCCAAAATTTTCCCATCATATAGAGCAAGTAAAACGGATTAAAAAAGTTTATTATGAAGTAAGCGTTAAAATAAGTAGTTTTCCAGAAAAACAAAAGCAAAGTTCCAACTTTTAAATCGCTCTATCTTAGCCAGTTATAAGTACTTTAAAGTGTGAATTTTTCAATGGACTCATCACGTAAATACAAAGAAAAAATTGTTTTAGAAGTCTGTTCTAGAATCCAAGGTAAGGTTAAAAAAATATAAATCGAAGTAGATGTAAAACGTCTATAGCTTTGGCAACGCTGAAACATGACCTACCATAACTTTATACAAACAGATGTGTTTCACAGCAGCTGCGGTGTCGATAAGAAAATTGCAGACGTTGCACTTTTAAAGAATAAACTGCCTCATACAATTAAGTCGTATGATTCCTGTCGTTTATTTCGTTTCAGTATGAATACAAATGCAAATGCTCTAAGTTACATCAAACGATAATTTAGTGAATTATTTTACAGATACTTTGGAACATTAGTACTATGTAAAGTGTTGGTGTTAGCACGATGCGTCGGTAATATCAGAACATACTGTTAAATATTGTATACCTTCTTTTTAAGATTGCCGTATAGTTGCGTTTAAAGAATTTTATAAATTATGGCTGTAATTTAAGATTTTGTGAAAAATGATTTATATAAAATGTGCTTATAAGTTTACTCTGTAGGTTCTGACGTAATTTTTTTTTTTAATTTTGTATTAATAAATAAAATAAATCACAAAAAAAATTAATTTTGAAAAACCGAATACGTCCGCGCCTGCAGAATTTTATTCTAATCAATAATCTCTAATACATTTTTCTTCTATTTTCAACAATAAAGAAATAATCCATTAAAAATTGAAATTTTTTATCAACGCTGCCATGCATTTGTTTATTTTCTTATTAGACGCTGCTATACGATCAGGGATCGGGAACATACTGCACGCGCCAGATACCATGGCGAGCGGTGGGGATGCGCCGTAGACGTCTTTAAAACGTGGCACGCCCACCTAAACGTAGCTAAATTTACTTGATATTTGTCAGTGGCGGACCATAATGTCGTTGGTAGGAGACCGTAAAGTGATACATGCTCAAACGCGTGAAGTTGTGTTTAATGTTTATAATTATTTTTATAAACATAAAAGTGAATCACAGCCATTAAGTGAAATAAAAAAATCTGTGCATGAAGCAACTGGTGTATCAGTGCGAACAATAGAAAGGATCATTCAAGAGGGAAATACAGCATCAAGCAATGATGGCAAAAAATTTACAAGTCCTGGTAAGAAGAGACAAAGAAAAAAAAGTGTCATAAGTTTACCGGAGTTTGAAATAAGATTACTGCGGGATATGATCTATAATTTTCATAGAACTGACGAGCAACGCGTTACAATTTCGGCTCTACGCCAAAAGATGCACGATGAATTACAGTGGAATGGATCAAACACATCATTAAGAAGAATTCTAACTGATTTGGGATTCAAGTTTCGATGTACACAAAATAATAGGAAGGTATTGATAGAACAATTACATATACGAGCATTAAGAATTGATTATTTGCAAAAGATAAAACATTTTCGTGACATAAATCGACCCATTGTTTATATTGATGAGACTTACATCCACAGTAGTCATACATCTTCAAAAATGTGGACTGATGAAAGTACAAAGGGATTGTTTAAAAACATTTCTAAAGGACCCAGGCTAATAGTAGTGCATGCAGGAGGCAACATGGGCTTTATTCCTAACGGTCTATTGATTTTTAAGTCCGGCACAAAAACAGGTGATTATCATTCTGATATGAACGCTGAAAATTATGGCAGATGGATAGAAGAAAAGCTTATACCAAACTTACCCTCAAACTCCGTTGTCGTAATAGATAATGCGCCGTATCACAATACACAAGCAAATCGTGCTCCGACAAGTAATAGTAAAAAAATGAAATGATTGGATGGTTAACTTCAAAAAATATTCCTTTTGATAATATAATGTTAAAGCCACAACTATACCAGATAATTAAACGCTATAAAGATCAATATGTCACGTACAAATTTGACGAAATTCTACGGCGCCATGGACACACAGTATTGAGACTTCCACCGTATCACCCTGATCTCAATCCAATTGAGTTTATCTGGGCCACTGTCAAAAACAATGTTGCTGCCAAAAATGTAAATTTTAAGTTAGAAGATGTTCGTAAAATTGCGGAAGAAAAATTTTCAAAAATTTCCCAGGAAGATTGGCAACGAGGTTGTAAACATGTTGTTGATATTGAAAATAAATATTTAGAATCAGAAATATTGGTAGATGAATCAACAGAAACCTTAATTATTCAAGTAGATAATGAGAGTGATACTGATGACAATGATTTCAGTTCGGAAGAGGAATAATAATAACTGCAATGTATATTACAAATTGTTCTAAGAAATATTTTCATTAATACACTATAATGTATTGTATCGTAAAGTAATTGAAAACTAATTAAACTTTATATGTACGTAAGCAATTAGATTGTTAATATATATATAAATATATACTTATAATGTTCAACAACTTGTTTGTACATTATAATCTCCTTTCTTATGTAACTATTTAATTGTGCGTAACATTAAATTGTATTTTATTATCATTAAGTACATATATGACGTCATTTGCCAATGAATGTGCAGATGTACACACTTGTATGTGGGTTTATATTTCACATAATTTCATAATAAATCTATACTGTTTCAAAAATAAAGCGTATATGCATTTTATTCTAATTAACTATTAATTTATGAAGTTATCGATCATATGTTGCGCCGCCTATGGTTTCCCGCAAATTTAATAAATCCCCATTACAACAGCTTCCCACTATTTCTAATACTGCGCGAACTTACTCCCACCGCTCGCCATGGTATCTGGCGCGTGCTGTACGATTGAAAAAAAAGGTGAGTGGGATAAAGATACGCCACTCCCCCGAGCTCTACCGCCCGTCCCCAGCAGCGAAACGTTAAAATCACCACCGAGGTATACGGCAACCTTAATAAGAGGGACAAAATTTAAAATCGCCCGCCAAAATATAGGCTTATAATTGGTTAGTTGCCAGTCATGTTTACACCGCTCAAATTTGTCACTTTTAGTGCCACCATATTGCAAACACAGCTGATTGGGTAAATATTTTTGTAAAGTATTTTTAATTTTTTTTGTGTTCCTACGGTATTCAAGCAATAAAATTAGTTCTTTTTACTATTTGCTTGTGATAATGCATTTACAGCCTAGTAGAAGTGGATTATCAACATCGCTTCCAAAAAAGCGTGCCACCATGGTACGTGGACATTTGTCGCTACAGGAAAAGCAAGCTATATTAAGCATGTATAAGAAAATTATTGGTGGTTGTCCTAGAAGAAAAGGACACAGATAGCGC
Organism: Holotrichia oblita; assembly: GCA_023690525.1. Classification (NCBI taxonomy): domain Eukaryota; kingdom Metazoa; phylum Arthropoda; class Insecta; order Coleoptera; family Scarabaeidae; genus Holotrichia; species Holotrichia oblita. The sequence goes on along the minus strand of CM043017.1, from coordinate 83,257,922 downwards.
TGTAAATATCAATCACTTTAGGTAGTATCACGAGAGTAGTAAGACGAGCAGTACATAGTTTTTTATGATGGAGAACTTCCTACACTAAATAAGATTTTAAAGAAATTAAAGGAAGATGAAAATATTCCTCAAGTGAGTCGTTCTACTTTATATAAATTAATGAGAATGCTTAATTTTAAGTAAGCTTTGGTATTAAATTATTTAAATGTTTTATATACTATTTATTTATAGCTTTTTAAGACGTAATCGCAAAAGTATGTTACTTGAACGTGAAGACATTGTTTTATGGAGACAAAGATTTATCTTCGATTAAAAACAACGTCCAATATATTATTTAAATGAAACTTGGCTTAATGAAGGACTCACAAAAGCAAAAGTGTGGGTGGATGTTAATGTTACAACACACAGACAAGCATTTATAGATGGTGTAACAACGGGTCTAAAAATTCTGTTGGTAAAGGTAGACGCTTAATTACTTTACATACTGGTTCGAAAAATGGTTTTGTTGGCAATAGCTTGTTGGTATTTGAGGGAAGAAAAACAGCTGATTACCACGATGAAATGGATGCAGATTTTTTTGAGAGATGGTTCAATAATATTTCACAAAAATTGCCTGAGAATAGTGTCATTGTAATGAATAATGCATCCTACCATAGCAGGCAGAAAGAAGAAATACCAAAAAATTCAACACGAAAAGCGGATATGGAAGAATGGCTACTTCAAAAACAAATACCATTTAATCCTCGGATGGTGCGATTAGAATTATTAGAAATAATACATCTTCACAAGGAACATTACAATGTAAATGCAGTGGATGAAATATAATAATATAATATGTTTATTGTCATCATTCACAAAGGAACATGGACATTGTCAATAATTGTATATAAAATGTAATACTCGTAATAACATAAAGTATATATAACAAAAGTATGAAGTGGTAAACACACATTATGGAGGTACATACATATATAAATAGAAAACATGCATAGAACAAACAGACAGACGCATATCACATAGTAAGATAATCGTCCAATGTATAGAAGGCATTTGTTACTAGAAATTCTTTAATTTGGGTTTTAAACTGCACCAACGATTTTATTTGTTTTATATGATTAGGCAATCTATTGTAAACAGCAATAGCCTTATACATCGGACTTCTCTCGTACAACGCGGAGTTATGAGATGGTACACATAAATTCTGGCAATTTCTGGTCACCATATTTTTATAGATATCGCTGTTTCTCGTGAAAGAGTTCTCATTTTTTAAGAAAATCATAAGTTCATATATATAGAGACAATTAAGAGTCATAATGTTGTAATTTTTAAAGTATTCTCTACAGGAGCTCAACGGAGTTAGATCTAGCATGCATCTAATTATACGCTTCTGCGGTACAAACAATTTACTCATATTAGTACTGGAACCCCAAAACACAATCCCATAACGCAGACGCGACTCGACGTATGCAACGTAAAACATCTTTATACCTTGGAAGTTTACCTGATCTTTTAGATTTTTAATTGCATATATTGCTGTAGTCAATCGATTGGCCAAATTGTCACAATGCTTGTCGAATCTTAACCTGCTGTTCAAGTGCAAACCCAGAAAATCCATAGACTGTTTCTCTGGTATAGATTTATTAAAAAGTCGTACATACATGCTACAAGGAGTGGATATCGAGGATGATCTAAAACGTAAGAGTCCTGTTTTATCAGTATTTAGAGTTAAATTGTTGTGATTACTCCAACTTATCATATGATCAACGACTGCACACGTCGAATCTGAGAGTCCAGGGATCGATGAAGCTAGTATCATCTGCATACTGTGATAATATGCACGACTCTAATGGTGCTGATAAATCGCTGGTGTAAACTAAGAATAAGGTGGGGCCCAAAATGGAGCCCTGTGGGACACCTAGGTTATTATAAAACATAGATGATCTGTAAGTCATCTTTACATTATCAACTTCAGCACATATGGTTACAATAGTTTTCCGATCCGACAAATACGAAGAAATCAAATCGTACGCAACTCCACGCACACCAAGACCACCTAATTTGTTCATTAATATATTGTGGTCCCCATTGTCGAATGCTTTGGATAAATCGAAGAAGACACCGGACACAACACCTTTCCCATCTAGAGCTTCATACACAGGCTGTAATGCGCGGTAAATGGCATTAGTGGACATTCCTTGAAGAAAACCGAACTGTGTCTCAGGTATTAAGTTACTCTGACTTAGATAATTCATTAGACGGACATGAATAATGAATAAATGGCAAAACAAAGTAACAAAATTGTACTTATCTTGCCGCCCTATCACTTATGTACATTAACAGTTAACTCGAAAAACATATTGTCTATACTATTATTGTATTTCTTTACTTAAATATTAATAAACATAACATAAAAGTATAAACTACTACCATTACTTTTTTATAAATGTGATCTGTTCATGAAGTTGAGTACTAAATATACAGAGTGAGCCACGACTATTCCCTCGTTCTCTTGCGTCTAAACGCTAAAAGATATGATTTTCAACTTTTAGTCAAATATGTAGGACGATAAGGAGCACATTTTAAAATTATTTGCAAGTATACAGGATGATTCAAAAAAAGTAAAGCATATCAAAGTTAGGTTATTTTTAATGCAACACTCTATATTGTATACCATTTTTGGATTCTACGTCATAAATTAGGATAACTTTGTTAATAGTTCCCTATACCTATCTGCTGCCAATTTCGAGAAAATTTGATTTTTATGAAAATGTCGGCTTTCGCAAAAAAATTAAAAACAGGAAAACGGTATGATTTGGACGATTTAAATTTGTAAGAAGTTATTTTGACAAAGCGTGCTTTCAATAAACCGGTTTTGATATTGGCTACATGAAATTAAGCAGAACAATTTATACTTTGTATTTTTTCAACCATAAATAACTCTTTTAAGTTAAATGGAACAACCTGTATTTATCCATCCTATGTGAAAGCACATTAAAAACTATAAAGATGTCTATAGCTAAATTTAATGATTAAAATGTTATTAACGACATTTTTCAAAAACGCTCTAAAGCTGATGATTTTTCTCATCTAAGTAGGCCATGTTTTCTAATTATTCGTGTGTGGATAATTATATTCCTTGTAAGTTGTATTCTAATGATAAATAAAGCTGGAAATTATGTTGAAGTAATTTGAATATCCGATTAATACATTATTAAAGAGTATGATAAGGTCCAAGTAAGTATACAGTATACATACAGTTTTCCTGTTTTTAATTTTTTCGCGAAAGCCGACATTTTCATAAAAATCAAATTTTCTCGAAATTGGCAACAGATAGGTATAGGGAACTATCAACAAAGTTATCTTAATTTATGACGTAGAATCCAAAATTGGTATACAATATAAGGTGTTCTATTAAAAATAACCTAACTTTGATATGCTGTACTTTTTTGAATCACTCTGTATACTTGCAAATAATTTTAAAATGTGCTCCTAATCGTCCTACATATTTGACTAAACTTTGAAAATCATATCTTGTGTCGTTTAGACACAAGAGACCGAGGAATAGTCGTGACTCACCCTGTATAGTTAAGTAGTAAGTTCATATATACTCATATTTCATCTCATTGTATCTATCATTTAAATTTACCGCTAAAATTTTCAGTTATTAAATTTACCTAATGTGATGCAGGCTGAAGCGTTTTGTCCCTCTTATTAAAAAACAGCGGCAAGTCCTCTGTCTACGGACATTAACTTTTTAAGCGCGGCGTTACCAACTTCTGGTAACTAAGTATTTACTTATATTGGAAACCGCCGGTGACAGACTAACAATTTATCAAGGTATTCTGTTCGGTTTCATTGAGTCTATCCTACCTTATAATTATGGCACGCAAACCACTTACAACCTGTATATACAATTGAAAACAAAAACAATCTGTAACAGAAATTTTCAAAATATGTAATGGTTTGAGAAACAACGAATTTTCCGTATTTTATATACACAATTGTATCGGTATAGCAAAATATTAATAGAAACACATATATATTTTTGTGGTATTACATTTTACTTGATTTGAGTATGTTATCTTCGGTAATAATAAACTCAAAAACGTAGGTAGCGTTAACTGCGAAATGTTCAGTACTATACATAAGATAAGTGATAACACATGTGCGTTTATCTGAAAATATGAGTCAAAGGAATGATATAAGCTCTATATTTACTAATTTTCTAAATTACAGACATACACATTCAAAGGGACTATAAAATAAAATGTTTAAAAATAGATAAGCTATATATGGAAACAAAATTCTATATATGATATGTGTTAATTTTCTAACATCAACTTAATAAATGTCATTAATATTTGTATAGTATGGGTTTTACTCGATCATTTTATGTGCGTATGTGTGTTCCACGAATAGCGGTGAAACTCTCTCTAACCAACTTAAAGGTGAGATGCACAATTAGCTCTTAAATGTGTTTTAATTAATTTCTTTCGGTAACTATCACTTCACTATATAAAATTTGTCATAACTTTGTCAATTAATAAATTCTAATACAATTACAACACAACGGTACCAGTCTTATTAAGGTCGAACCTAGAAAATGTGTGTGTAAGACAGGATGTTCAGATAGTTTGCTCAATTTAATATGATACGATTTATATAGAAACAATACGAAAATGAATTATAATAAATAATTATTACAATAAATAATGCATAAGAACGCTTTTAAACTTGTTACCGTAGAGAAAATTTAGAATGACTGCAATGAGATTATAAAGATTATCCGAGCGAAAGTATTACATATAAACAGAGTTGCATTGAAGAGAAATATAAATATGTACATATGTATCAAGTGATTATTCCATTAACTTATTTCCGATTATATAATTCACTGTTTAAGAAATGTACTGTTATTAATATAATGTTTACTTTTATTATAAAATCGGTGTTTAATCTTCTAAATAGTTAGTGATGTCCAAAGTTAAATGTGCACTCTTGTTAACCTCGCTATAACTGAAGCTATTATGAAGTTAGTTAAATTATCAAATTGCTATATTTTATTCTAATTGAGACGGTGAAAGCAGAAAAAAATGAATATTCTTTTCCCTGATATTCTCAAAAATATATTTTTAATGAAACGCCCTGGATATTCTTTGATATTCTCAAAGAAAACAATGGTTTAAACAAAAAATTATATGACTACCGTAAATCTAAAGATAAAAAAACAGAAAACAGTTGAAGATTCTAATATTTGCCAAATAGTATACAAGTTATGTAATGATTGAATATTATAAATAAATAATTACGTACAGGTTCTTGTAGTAGTTGTCAAATAGTTTTTTACGACTATCTACTTATCAAAAATGTGTGCATTGTAGTTTTTTAAAAATTTTTTGTTTATGTGTGGTGGGTGCTTAGTTGCAGTGACTCTCAAAACTGTATTACTTGTCTGGCTATATATAATTGCACTGCAACTCTAGCGATGTAGTTTTGTGTGTGTAAATTGTGTTCAAGTGGCTTTGTGACAGCATCATATCGCCTTTTATAATGCCGCGCTGTTAATCACTTCGCTCCTAACAGTGAATGATAAGCCGATCGGGATTTCAATCCTCTGAAAAAATGTCACCGCCCCTCCAGAGAATTGAAACCTGGCTCTTATCGTTCCACCACAACGATAATCAGCCGCGTAACCACTGTGGCTATCGACTCGTAAACGCCGGAATTTTCGGAACATTTAATAGTAAATAAGCAATACGTTTGCGTTTTAACAAATAATTGCAAAACAATGAATCAGCATTTGAGAAAAGAAGGCATTCATCTTGGACCAGGAAACGGAAGCAAGCAGTAGTAAATAGCTAATCCTTCAACTGTTGTTTCCATATATTAGATATTATGCTATAGCACGACCAATTCTATTTGACCAACGGAAAATATATCAATTATTACCGGAAACCCCTTCCTTCTCACCTCCTTGGCCTATATACTCGATTAATACAGTCTGGTACAATAAAGTAATATGCGTAAATTATTGTTTTTTAGATCCTAAAAAGATAATAATTTTAACCCAAGAGGCTCTATAGTTTAATAACTAAAGACCGCAAGTGTGGTTCGGTGGTAAGGGTGTAACTACATCGGCTTTACCGAAATTAAAACGGGCGTTATTTAGAGAAACTTTAGGCTAGAATTAATGAAAACACAGACATAATATACAACCTTACCTTATTAGCAAACAAACACCTTAAAGCATTTTCACGAATTTTCGACATTTTAAATACGTTGCAACCGAATTATAGGTACGCGTACTTGCAATGCATGATCAATACCGTACGATGACTGCCTATACGAACTATACATGTATATTTCACTACATACATACTTGTACCATAGGCGCGCGCCGTTAAGGCCGCTCCCGATGTACTGCCGCTGGAACAGAACCAATTTTTGCGGTCTTTATTAATAACTAAAAATAGACATAACCTTACATTCGCATTGTTTACATGATAAACGTCAAACTTCAACAACTCGAACATTTTTTCTCATAGTGTACCTTTTAAAACAAAGGTGCTGGGACAGCGGTCACATTAGATTGGTCGAAAATTAGAATATCACATTTTTCGAGATGAGTAAATAAAATTTTTAGATTAATAAATGATGAATAGATAATCACAAAAAACGCTTTATTTTACATTTGCTACGAAAATCTGTATACAATTATTTATTCCATAATATTTGGTCATTGCCTTACACATTATTTGGCAACTATGAGAAAATTCAAGTACTTTTTTATTCACTTATTTTTAGATTACAGTAGTAAGGTAAAATTAATCTATTGTTCAAAATATTGTTTTCTTTAAAAAAAATCTAAAAATACACAAGGCGTTCCAATAAAACACTGAGTATCTCGAATCAGAATATTTAATTGTTTTTCTGTTTCATCTCAATTAGAATAAAAAATATCCAACTTCCTAATTTAACCAACTTCATAGCTCCAATAATAAGAAAGTTAGCAATGGCACACTTTGGACACAATGTATACATATCAGTTTGTAATAAACCCAAATAGAGCACTTATCTATATCCGGATTAGCCTTTGATACTAATGTAACCGCAAGCCAAATAAGATCTAACTTGAATTTACTAAGAGATTAGCATAACACATTTTATCCCACAGCAAACAATTTCAACGAGTAAAGACGTGTTAAAACCAGTGTATTGAAGTAACACGCACAACCAAGACTGAAATTTGAGCGTAAGATAGTGTGGGATAGAATGAATGGAATATGCACAAGAAAAGTAAAGTTACATGGAGTTGATTGGTGAGGACCAAAACCAAAAATGTTTAGACTGTGTACAAAAATCACATTCTGAGCGTCATTAAATGTTTCATTCAGCTTTTCTAAACATACAATTTAATACCATTAACCAATCTCATTTGCTCCACGATAAGCTTAAGCTTTGTTCCAAATATGTATAACAAACATCTTCATTGCCTTTTGTAAAATTAAACATTTTCAATTATATGTAATAAAATTTTGACATAGTACCTGTGGCACAAGATAATACTACTTACAAGTTGCAAATGGCTAGTCCTCAGATTGTTTGACCTTTTGTTTTTCTAATCACGAAAAATCTTTTTGTATTCAATGTTTCTCCCCTTATTTGCAATTTCATATTGCACAGAGCTCTAATTGGTCTTTTTTGGGGTGTAGAACGATATATTGTGCTCGTCCAGTTCTTTGTTTATAATACTGTAGTTAGAATATTCATCCCTCCGATTATTCCCAATAAACTGGGGATATTGAAAATCTTTTTTACGTAACACAGCTCGTGTGGGGCGATTACTGATCGATGAAGTGTTCTTAAAAATCGTTTACATATCCGTGGCTTTTCACTTCCTACTTTGAAATAGAAGACGTTGTAAACTTAATGATAGACGTACTAGTCGCAATGAAATCCCATTCTCTTTACTATCGCCAAAGTCTCAACACTTTTTAAAAATCTCAGATCGATCGTCAGAAAGTTTTGCAAAGCATTGTAACTTGCATTTCTCTTAGCAAGATAGCAGATTTTTTTCGTACATAGTTTTTGTTTTATTAGTTATATTTTCTTTACCAATGTTGCTTAAAAGCTCGGAAACAGTTGCCGACCAATTTTCATTTTATTCGATTTTATTTCATAAATGTAAGCGTACAGTCTGTTCCAAAATTAATGTCACACCCGCAATTAAAAGATCCAATAAAAATCATCTTCCCTATAACTCGACACAATTTTTGATTGATGAATATCAATATTGTAATTGCGCTCTAAAAAAGCGGTCAAACCTAGTGCATTCGTTTTGCAACAGAAGTTATAATGTATCTTTCATCACATCAAACGACATTAATTTTAGAACAGACTGTACATGTTTTAACCCTGCCCAAGATTCGGATTGATATTTTCTGATTCAGAATTTGAAGAATCGCTACATTGAGAGCTGCTAATGGATGTAGATGGCGATAAGGCTGGAATTTAAATCGTCACAGCAAACATATTCATTTTTCTTTTTTCGATATTGAGATTTATACCTATGTCTGCTAATGCAATTTTGCCCTCTTGAATATTCATTAAAGTCACCAGTAATGTGCCCCTTTCTCTGGCTTTTGAAGCATAATTAACAATGCGGCAGATGTCCGTAGTTCCAGTATTCAACAAGTTTGAGCACTCTCAGGCCTGCATCTGGATCGATGGATAAGTCGAAATAAGTAGGAATGCAAATCGTGTCGTTATAGACTTAAAAATACCTAATCGGAGCTTTTGTGAAATGTTTCACAATTTTGCTAGCTACACTCGTAGACACAACAGGTTTTATCACTTTTACCACAAGGCAACATCGACACTTGTGCCATCTCACAGTTCGTTAGAATTATTCAGCACTTTTGGTAACGTTTTATAACAAAAACAGAAAAATCGAGAATTTAGAATTAGAATTTGGTAAGAAAAGAAAACCGTATCTGGCAATTTGTTTTTTTTATGTGTGGTGAATACTAGTTACATTTCCATGGCTTCCTAAGCTGCATCGCTTGTACTACTAGCATGCAACTTTTGCTGTATAGTTTGTGTGTGTTTAAAATGGTTAAAATAACTTTGTGATGCCATTATTTCACCGTTTATAATATCGCGCTGTTAATCACTTTGCTCCTAATAGTAGACGGCCTAAAATTATTGGCAAATTCGGATAATATGCGAGCAGTATGTAAGAATGTAATAAAGGAATGCAGAGTATTGTGGAGTCGCTTGAAAGTAATTTGAGCGATTTCTTTTTTCCTAAGTACAACTGTTTAACTTTTTCTTTCAATGAATTGTTTTATATATGGAATATTTACTTTTCTTAAACTTTAAAGAATTACACCACTTATCACATTGAAACAAAAACATGATTAAATAATAATGTAATTCCCAGCTAGCATGTACACTAGGAATACTTTCTGATTGGACGAACTACCGCTGCACATACGTAGGATGGATAGTAGACAGTATTGCATTCACTCACTTCAGACTATATTGCATTCATTGCGCACGTCAAAATATGTAAACACAGCTGCGATTTCTGGGACTATTTTAAAAACGCTGTAGCTGCATTTATAAATGTGGAAAAAAGCATCTATTATTTGACGTATTTGACTAGGAAGAATGATGATGTTTCATGTATTTCGAATAAAATAATACTGTAGTCTTATTAAATTGTTTTGAAAAGTAATTTCATTACTTTTGCGGTTTGTCGTTGAACTAGGGTAAGATCTAAACCGAAAGCATGTTTATTATACAATAAATAATATCAAATGTTTAGTACTTTGATTTATTTAAAACATAACGAAATAATTATAAGTATATATTTATGCTGAAATGATGATGCTTATCAATGAATGAATGTGCGGTTTCAGTGTCTATTTTAAAAACACTGTAGTTGCATTTATGAATTTACAAGGCCGATTGCATCTATTTATTGTGGTTTTTGCGTAGACATAGACAGGTAGGCAAAAAAAAACATATTCTGTATTTCTGTAATATTTATTTATGTGAACATAACACAGGCTTATTGATAAGCCATCCAGATAAATGTCGAAAATAGTCTTTCACGAAAAATGAGTAATATTAGACACTGACCTATATAAAAGCAAGCAGACACGACGATACTATTCAGTTCTTTATACAGCATTAGCAACAGTTAAATGCATACACGTGTCGCACAATACGCGTGTTTTCTGGTGACGTCTGGGGTAGATCATGATCTCATATACAGACAACGGCCACCTATGATTTTTCCCTGTGTATTTCATATGGCGTTAAAATTAGTGTTCGTATTTTAAGTAGTTTTTCATGATTATTTAAGTGATTATTTAAGAACCTTTTTTGTATTAGTTTGTAGGTATTTTCATAATTATAGACGATTATTCATTGTCACTGTGCGTGTTATATTTAAGAAAATGTAGTGCGTTATTCTGTTTTTTTTGTACGTAAAAATGTATATTTGTCGTTATTTATTAAAGAAACGTTTCTTTTCTCTAACAGCTGCACAATCTATAGGAGAGATTATTAATCTAAAACATTTATTTGGTCAGTCTTGTCTACTAGATATCAGTGAAGCTCCTATTACATAGACAATAGTGTATGTATAAAAAGTTAACAAGTGCTGATAATTTAATGATATGCTTAGTACAAACCCCTGTCTATAAATACAAAATTACTAATATTTCCTTAATCTTTATGATCTGCTACCTATTATTGCAACTGTATATTTGGAGAAACAGTTTCCCGATGGGTTTCCCGATGGAAGTAGACAAAGAATTCTGTAAAACATACTTTTCCTATTTATTCTGCAGATGTGAAGAAAAAAATCTGCTTTTAATAAACAACGGAAAATGTAATTTTTTTTTACTTACAAAAATGAGCTACAATAGACCTATGGGTCGCAGTAGCAAAGAGGCCACATAGCCATCCCACTTAACTATCTATCTACTTACAAAAATAAAAATACATAATAACACACTATAGTAAACGTATACGTATTGCTAACTGAACATGACCACTCAATAATCGTCCATAATTCAGAAAATTCGTAAAACCTACACTTAAGATTGTGTTGAATGATTCACTACAATTTGCAAGAACCTACCAACACAAAAGAGGTCCTTAAATAATCACAATTATATGAAAAACTACTTAAAATACGAACACTAAATTTAACACCATCTAAAATACAGGGAGAAAATCAAAAGTGGCCTTTGAGATCATGATCTACCCCAGTCTCTGACGTCACCAAAAAACACGCGTATTGTGGTGTCTACTTGCTTTCATATAGTAGGTCAGTGTCTAATATGACTCATTATTGTCTTGTGTATGAATACTTATCAATAAGCCTGTTATATTCGCATAAATAAAGATTCCAGAAATACAGAATATGGTTTCTTGCCTACCTGTCTATGTCTACGCAAAGACCACAATAAACAGATGCAATCGGCCTTGTAAATTCATAAACGCACTACAGCGTTTTTAAAATACACAGATATAAAACATTCATTCAAACCTTTATTAACAAGTCACCGGTAAGTAATGATGAGTGAAGTACTGCACTGAAATCTAACTAGACCATTACCTAAAGTGCAGGTATTCAGTTCATTACCTCATTAATCTGGATTTAAATGTGGTAACTGAACACGACAAAAAAGTAATCCAACAGCTTTTCAAAAATAAATTTTAATGATTTCGTTATGTTTTAAATAGATAAAAGTAAATTAAATTCTTTGATATTGTTATTTATTGTTCAACATGTATGTAACATGCTTTTGGTTTAGATCTTATCCTAGTTCAACTACAAAAAAGTTCACCGCAAAAAGTAATGAAATTATTTTTTTAAACAATTTAATAAGACTACTTATTATTTTATTCTAAATACTTGAAACATCAAACAAATTTCTTCCTACTCAAATACGTCAAATGATAGATTCTTTTTATCTACATTTATAAATGCAGCTAAGTTTTTAAAATTTAAATTTCGCATCTGTGTTTACGCCTTTTGAAGTGCAATGTAATATTTAGCTTCTACTTTCATCCTACGAATGTTGAGCAATATGGTGTACAAACAAAAGTGTTTAATTGTACAAATACCTAAAGTTAAAATATTGTTTAAAAAATCTGCACACCGGTGATTCTTATCTTAAGAACATTCATTCAATATCCAATATAAGATGTGTATTTGTTTAAGTTTTTTGCAGAAACTGATATAAAACAATAAGCAAACCTTTATTAACAAATAGTTAAATCTTGAAATTAACCACCATTAGCCAAACTACAAGACTCTGTTCGTCGCTTAATTAACAAATTTAAATAAAACGATTCGACAAAAAACCAATCCAACAGCTTTTGCAAAAATAAATTTTAGATATACACCACTGTGCAAAAAAATATGTGGAAATTAAATTCTTTGTAAATATTATTTTTCTAGTATGGTTTCAGGGAAATCTTTGTTACGATTGGTCGACAAAACGTTATCCATCAGTTTGGCCGGTAAATTTAGAAGAAACCCCTTATTATATCGAACAACATAAATTAGTTGCGCAATAAAATAGGTGTGCGCTGATTGATATCATCAAAATTTTATTTGGGTTTATACACTTTAAATTTCGATCTAGACGCCTGTGTGAAGGAAAAGAATATTTAGCTACATTTTACATAAAAACTATTAAACATGGCGGTGGAAATATGGGGTTGTTTTTCGTGGTAAGGGGTTGTTTTTCGCCAGAATTGCGTATTCTTTTCTGGATAAAACAAAAAATTAAGGTAAAACTACAAGTTTATTACCAAATATCGTTGCTCATAAAACTGGTAAAAAATGCATTGAAATGGACGTTTCAAGAGGAT
>CM043017.1:83040586-83244522 GCA_023690525.1 Holotrichia oblita | reverse complement strand
AAGTTATCGAGTTAACTCTGTTCGTGATTAAGCCGAGCCCCGACCATAGGTGCCAGATAAGTACTGTATGCCATGACACACACGCTCTTTGCCATTTAGACTTTCTATAAATAGAAGATAATCAAATAAATAGATCGTTCTGTGTACCAGTTGGCCCACTATTTTTTTTTAATGGTATTTATGGAGCAATTAATGCAAGTAATAAATATTGAAACCTAAATCAACAAAAAAAAACGATTTTAATTTAATTTTAACATCGTTTTTAATTTTTATTAATAGTCCTGTATAATAATAATAATAATAACGTTTATTGATTCGTAATGTACAAAAGTAATTGGACAAGTCAAAGAGAAAAAAGGACGAGTAAAAATACACCTATACCTATTCCAATGATATTAATGATTATTATTTTATTATTAGCTGTGATAACCATAGAATGATATACATAATTTTAGTTATGCAGCTTTGTCAGTGAAAAATTCGTTAAGATCATAGTAGGGAGCATTTATTAATACATTTTTGAGAAAGGTTTTAAATGTGTAAAGAGGTTGGTCTCTTAATGCACGTGGTAGTTGATTGTATATTTTGATACTCATACAAAGAAAGCTTTTGGATGTAATCTGTGAGTTGGAATATGTATATCTATGTTGCGGGTATTGTAAGAATGTGACGCGTTATTTTCCATTAGAAGACAGTCCTTATTTTATGGACATATGTTGAAGTCTCGAGTATGTATGACTCTATGACTGTTAGTAATTTCAAATCTTTAAATATTGATCTGCAGCTAGTTGTTTGCGATACGTATGCCATGATAGCTCTTTTTAAGCATACTAATACTTTCCACATGTCGGAACTGGAGCCCCATCCCATATCCCATATCTACGGCACGATTCTATGTCGGCAATATACACAGATCTTAGTACATTATAACTAACTATATCTCTTAAATATCTTTATATGTTGAACTTGAGATTCCTGAATTCATCGCATTGATCCATTTTAAATCTGAAGATAAGGTCATACCGAGTGTCTTAATAGTGGTCTCCTCGTCTATGCTGGTCTCACCTATACGAAGATAAAGTTGCGACGCAGCCCTCGAAGCATTTGTAGTGAAAATCATGTACATGCTTTGTTTTGGCACATTGAAAAATAGCTTGTTAGAAGTAAACCACAAGTTCAAGGAGTGTATCGAACTGTTAGCTTTTCGCTGGATATCCAAAGGTTTACCTTCTATCAAAACAGTGGTATCATCGGCACATTACAGCGTTACAGTCAGTGAAAGGAGACGATGTCGTTAATGAAAATGGGAGAATGGGAGAGAAGAACACTCCTTGTGGAACTCCGATCGTGACGGGCAGCAGTTGTGATTGATACATATATATTTTATTGTTGTTGTTTAAGCAAACCATTTGTTTGCTACTCCTCTAATCCCGATCCTATCAAGTTTTTGGACTAGGAAATCGAAGGCTTTGCTTAGGTCACAGAAAACACCAGCTGAACCTGTTTTTCTTCCAGCTTTGTCATTATATTGGCATATATGTATATCTATAATAGCTGTTATTGTCGACTTACCGGATCTGAACCCATGTTGATTATTTGAGATGATGGAATGCTTATCAAGAAACGATTCTAGACGTTCTAGCATAGCATGTTCTAGTATCTTACCAACTGACGAAGTTAATGAAATCGGTCTATAGTTAGTCATGTCCGTTGGGTCTCCCTTTTAAGAATTGGTCTAACTATTGAGGTCTTAAAGCAGGATAGAAAAATACCTTCGTCGAAGGAGCAGTTCACCAGGTGTTTTATTCGGGAAATAATTTGGTACCTAACTTCTCTAGGTACCAAAGCTCTCTTCAAAATTTTTGAACATATATTGTCTGGCCCAGGAGCACCCTTGCTGTTCATTTTATTGATAGCACTTAGCATCTCAGCTCCTGTGAAGGGGAATATAAAAATAGATTTGGTGTTGTAGTCAATATGGGTCTCCACGAATGGAATATTTGTGATGTTCTCATTTAACCGATGTGGTAGTCTTTGAAGGGAAGTGACTTGGACGCTTTCTATTTCGGGGGTACTGTGTTCTAACCCGGATGTCCTATAACTTGTAGCCAGGTTCCTATAATTGCCGCAAGCTGCTGAGAAATGCATAGGGAGGCATTAATTATTACTATTATAGCATCCAAAGTTCGGCGAGCCATACTATTCACCAAGTCTTGACAACATTTTTTTTGAGGAATACTTTCAGCAAGATATCTCCGTAACACATTTTTCTTATCGCTCCACAAAGCTTCGAATAGACTAATGAAGACTGCTTAAAACCTATTCATGTTCTGCTGGAACAAAAACAAACTTGTCCTGATGATAAATATTCGTCCATAACCACCAAAAGCAATTCATCAAAAATGTATTTAATTGTAGACACAGCTCTTTTAATGAAATGAAGTTTGTTTATATCTCTCGAGATGACATGCTCGAATAATACGACAGTATTATGGAAACATATTTGTTTCAAAAGTTACAAGTTAGAATACGATAACTTAATTTTATTATAAGTTTATAACATTTTGCAGGTACAAGTTATACGTTTACATAAAACTGGTGGTGGCATGGGATTGTCCATTGTAGCAGCTAAAGGAGCTGGCCAAGAACGACTCGGCATATACATAAAGTCTGTAGTACCTGGAGGTGCAGCTGATCGTGATGGCCGCTTGGCAGCTGGCGACCAACTGTTATCTGTAGATGGCCAATCTCTTTTGGGAATTACGCAAGAAAAGGCAGCGGAATTTTTAGTGCGAACTGGTAGTGTCGTAACACTGGAAGTGGCTAAAGGTGGCGCTGTATATCATGGTTTGGCCACACTTCTACAACAACCTAGTCCAACACCACATAGAGGTAAGATAGAAAAAAAACACCGATGAGATTGAAAGCAAGTATATTTGTGAACAAACAATAAGCTATTGAAAAGAAAAACTTATTTCCGTAATTTAGATAGAGATATTAAAAATTACTTTTCTCGATATTTCTCTAGAAATTGTGATTGGGCATGGTATTAATTCTTTATGAAAATTGACCCCAATTGTCCCCAATGGACGAGTCAACGAACTTACATGCGGAGTAATTTACTCAAGTATTACCGGTTCGATAGTCTTCCGTTAAAATAGTCTCCGGATTAATTGTCAAGCATAGCTTGGTGTTCGTTTGAATGGGAATTTATTTGATTCGTCTTCAGACATTCTGGCACTGCTTTCGAATAATTATTTGCTATTGATATAATTACTAGAGCTACACCACTTATGGCGTAGTAGTGTGTGTAGCAAAGCTATGGAACACTTGATACACACTTACAGTACTTAAATACATGATGCAATTGTACTTACCGCAAATAAGAACTGTTTGACTACAAATCTTGTAAAATTATGCTCTTATGTCAAGCAACTAATTTTGTAAAAATGCACTCTAAGAGTACAAAATGCAGCAAGTGTTACGCAATTAGACTGTAATTCTCTACTTATTTGAAATGGTAACATTCCGAGTTTTTAACATTTCAGTACCTAGGTAATAATTTTTTGTAGTTTTAAATATGCGCAAGTTACAAATGTGAAAATTGGTATTAACATTTTTTAATAAACTGTTATTCTTTATTTCGCCGTATTTTCTAAAAACCGAATTAGGAGATGAAATTATGAATTAATCCCTAGTGTTCTTTGTAGTCGAGCACGCTATAGTGACTATACCAATCGCCACTGTTTTTAATTACTAAAACTCGCATTTTGTGTTCGGTATCAATAGCGTATACTCTTATCGGAAATACGAAGCACGATCATAAATAAAATTCATACGAACATTAAACGATTTAACTGCTACGACTCAAATCAAAGCTAATTAACATTGTTCGGTTGCTCAGATAAACTATATTAGCATTTGTCGGATATCTGTGACGTTTTATACCCTTTTGCGCAAAAAACAACCCCTGTTAATTACCCTACAGATTAAACAACAATTGATACAAAAAAGTTTTTTCTATTCAATAAATTTGTGATAGTGAAAATAATGTTAGATGTATTTTATAAACCTGTATTTCGCATACTCATGTGGTATGTATGAATTCACGTTTATGAAACTATTGTAGAAACCAGTTGCCTTAAAATTCTGCAGGTTATGAAGTTACTATGCAGGATGCAATTTTAAATAACCTATGGAGATTTTTACCGAGTATCGAGAGAATGTGACAATAAACTTAATCGTTTAAGTACTATCAGTTGCACACATATTTAATAATATCAGTACATTTTAGAAAGTAGAGTCCGAATACTATAAGAAGTACATATACGTCATCATCGGTATAAACCGATATTGGTTCAAGCAAGTCTATTAATTTGTTAGGGGTGGAGTAGGTACTCAGTGGCGTGCAGGCATGTCACTCACAATCGAACCACAGCTGCGTTGCTGTTGTTAACTGCGCCGCCATTGACTTCAGATCTCGTACGTATCTGCTAGTGACCTATGTACATACATATCTATATGTACTTCTTACAGTATTTAAACTCTATGTACTGTTTAATATTATTCACATGTTTCTGTGTTATCCAACTCATTCAAAATGTTTCAAAGTGGCATATATTATTTTATTACACCCGTTATAAAATCTCAGCGTACACATATTTATTTACTTGTTCGCCAATACATGTATCTTACCAATAAATATATAAATTAATAATACGTTATGACTTTAGTTCTTATATTTCAATGTTTACAAATTTATGCCCAGTAAAGGTAATTTAATAAATACATCTTTACGTGAAATGAGTTTTTCTTCCAAAAAATTATCTAGCTGTCTTCAACTAATCTTTTGTTCTTAAGCGAAAAGAAGAAAGTGCATGTGCAGATGTCGACGTTCACACGGTATTCTAATAAAAAATTATAATATTACTTGTAGTTCTGCTAAAAATATAGTTTAACATCAATTTTAGTATTTGTATTTCTCTCTTTCCCACATGCAGCTATGGATACAGGTTCTCAAGAATCACTTTACGGAGGCCACCATTATCGAATGTACACACCCCCAATAACCAAACCCAAAAATAATGTATTTTTTAACTCTGATGATAATCTTTATCGTACTGAAACGAGGCAGCTAGCAATACCACGAATTCAAATTGATTGTGAACCTGAATTCAAATTGCAAATTACAGATTTCTCTGAACCATATCCAAGAGATGTGACGTTTGAATATGAAGACGAGTTTAAGCCGTTGGGCTTAAGTTCTGACTATAATGACTATGATATTCCTTCTCCTACAAAGCCTATAGAGTTATGGAAAGATAAATCTAGTAGTTTTTCAAAACAGAAAAGCTACTCCTTAGATGTAAAAGACGAGTCTTTTATTGATATGGAGCATTGCAGTGACTCAGATGCTTATTTAACTATCAGCAATAATAGCAAGAAATTAAAACAACTCTCCAGTTCTTTGCAAGATCTTTCCAGTTCCACTTCTAGTATAAATAGTGTAATTCATGAATCTAATCTGGATTTAAGTCAATTAGATAGCCCCATTAAACAGAGAAACTGGAAATCGCCTGACGAAATCAGACACGGTTATGTAAAGAGTTTAGCCAGACAGTTTGAGTGTGCATTTGATAGAAAAAGAATTATACCTTGTGCTGTAAGTGTGCCAAACCTAACTAAGTTACGTGATAATGAAGATGAAAATAAAATCGATAAGCACAAACGATACAGAAGTGCAACACAATTAACTACGAAATTAAGTGAATACGAGCGAGATATGCTCCAAAGACTCCTTCAAGATTGGAGTATACGTGGCTCTGAAGGAATAAATCCTGAAGAGATAGATTTCAAAACGGATGACATTGAATCATCAACGCTCAGAAAATATATCGTAAAGAATGACATAAATGAATCAGCCGTGAGCGCTAGTGCTACTAGGAAGACAAAAGAAACCTACGCTGACTTCAAGGCGAATCCAAATCGTAATTCTCCAGATGAGCCTAAATTAAAACGATTACTTTTTTCTGAATTACGTAATAAACGTGCGATAGAATATTCTAAAGACGATATTTGTATTAGCTCTTGTAACTTGTGTGATAAAAAAGACGATGAAAAGTTCAAATTTTATCAACGTAATCTGACTTCAGACGATTATACACGATACTTTAACAGTAATCTTAGGAAAACAGATAAGCCATTTTATTCCGAACCTGATTTGTCTCCAAAAACCCGCGGAAAACTAATAAGAGACAATTTGATCTATGTTGCAAAGTACAATTCCGAATCAAATGTTAACAAACCTATTAATTTTGACATGGATATTATGCATAAATGTAAATATCGAAATTGCATATTTAACTCTGATCACTTCAGTAACTTGGGACCAAACATTAAAAATGGTGAAGAAACATGCACCAAAAAACAAATAAACATATCGACTAAAATTATTGATGTCAAAGACGATATTGAAAATAATTTTAACATAGAAAATATCGATAAAAATCGAAACGATAAGAAACTGAAAGGAATATTGAAAAATAGTAATGAAGGATTGAATACTGAGAACCAGAAAGATTTATCGAAACGTGAACCAATATTTCTCAAAAATATCAATAGAAGATACAGTGAAATAATTGATACGAAAACATTTAATAATTCATTAATACGATGTGGTAGTCTTGAAAGATTTACAAATTTTCAACTATTGAACCAGGAAAACCCTACTGATTGGAAAAAGTTTCCTGAATCATACATTGTCACACGGAGAAAAGCTTCTAATAATAATGAAAAAAGCTGTTTAGATGATACGAAGTTATTTAGAAATGATTCCTTGACTAGAAATCGAGGTAAATGTAATAAATCTAAAGTAATAGTTTTAAAGAAAAAGTATTACCCGAAAACTTGGAAAAGCTGTTCGGATATCAAAAGCAGACAAAAGCCAATTAGGAAATGTTGTAGATACGCCAAGACAACTTGTCCAATACTCAGAGGTACACCGGAAGCGAAGAGGAGAACGCAGAGTTGCGCCGATGTCTCCATAAAGGACGACGTCTATTTGGGCTTTAAGTACGCTGATATTGGCAACTTTGATTGTAAGATTTGCCGTTACTTGATGTCGCACAATTTTGTTTAACGCAGCGGCTGTTTTATTTAGATATCATCTACAATATTATTTCTTTAATTTTCATGTTTAATCAATCGTGTAACTGGGAATGTGTTGAAGATCTTGTTTGAAAGATTTAACTATGAAAATATGACTTACCGAAGTTTATGTTACATTATGTATATAAGTACATAGTTTCAATTTAAGATGTTACTTTTTAGCTGCTTAAGTTTTCAATATGTTTTTAACTGTGAAAAATGCAATTTATATATTGCATATGTTATGTGTATATAGTTTAATGTAGCTTGCTATATGTTTAATTACGCATATTTATCGATCTCATATGCTGTGCTACACAATACCCGCTTTCTGTTGTTTCTAAGAATGCTTTGCTTTTTGAAAACTAGCTTTCATTATTAATATGAGTTTAAAGCTGCATAGTTCTCTGAGTGTAAATATGTGTGTATATCTGTCCAGGATTAATTACTTAAGACACTGGATATAGTGAGATGTTGCTCATCTAATATATTCAACTTTCTCAGTAACATGAATATACACTCAGAAAATAATATATTGCCTATTCCTTTCTCTCATTCTGTGGTATACATACATTACTTCATTAATATTTCTCGATATTTAAATTAAATATTTTTAGGGCCCCGGCGCATGTCTGAGCGCGATCTTCCTTCCAGAGTCGATTCAGAGCGTACCATTCCCTCTTCTAAATCCGTACCCGCCCTTCATCATATTTCGCCAGCCTCAGATCAACCTCGTACAGGAAGCCACGATGTATTCAATCCCGGTTATAGTAGAACCTCTTCCAACAACAGTATCAATACCAATAGTGCAACACCTACTGTGCAAAACGGTGCCATTACGAACCAAAATAATTTAAGGAGTCGTTCCACCCACAATTTACACCAACAAGATGCTGGTTTCTACCAGAACCTCAGCATATATAGAAATAAGATGCCCAGCCCACAACAACTGGGAGATAGGTAAGCTTAGTTCAACATATTTTATAACGAATAAAATTTGTAGCAAGCCGTTTCTAAAGGCAAAACCTAAGACTGAACAAATAAAACCACTATAATGACGACTTTCTGTCTTCTAGAATAACTTTATATTGCCTTTGCTTTTGATAGATTGATGACTCTTTCATAAACCTTCGTATTTAATTACATATCATAATAGGTTAAGACAGGTTCTAGCAGTTTATTGTAACTGAAAATGTAGGTTTTTTACATACCTCAGCTAAAGTTACTAAAGTTACAAATTTATCACCTAAATGTGTATAATAATTTTACAGGACTTCAGCGTTAAGAAGTTCTCAAAACTCTCTGCAATCCAACGTTACGAATAGTCAAAGACCAATGTCGGCCCATTATCATAACCCGCCTCCTACTTCTGCTACTACTGGTCGTCTACCTCTACATCAATCAATTCCAAACTTAAAAAGTCCGCAAGAATCGCGGACATATATTCCGAATAGTCAACAAAACTACAGTGTAAACTATGGAAATCAAGGTTCCAGTATTAATTACCCTCTCAATCAGACGTACGGAAATCAAACTTATGGTACACAAAAACCAAATTATGAGAGAGCAGCAGAAGGGCAATATCCTGGCGAAGGTCAAAACTATACTAATTCTCCGTATACAAAACAACATGATGAACATAAGTATGCAACATACGGCCAAAGAAATGAGGGTTCATATCCCAGCCCGAACATGCAAACTTACTCTACAAATATGCAACAACCTTTACATATTAATGCTAACGGCCAAAGAACAGAAGAAATGGGCAGACACGATATGCGGTATAATACAGGGCTTTTAAGAGAAGATTATAGACAAAGGCCATCTCAAAGAAATGAAGAACTCATTACATATCCAAATACAAATAATGTTCGTACCCAAGATGCTCAAGTCCAACAAAATAAACCACAGGATATGGTAAATAGACACGAAGACTTCAATAGAGCCAATGAGATGCGTACATCGAAAAGTGAAGATATGTTGAGACAGTACTCAGTCAGCCAGAATGACATGTTTAGGTATGCAAGTAGTGGAAATATCAAAGATAAAACTGATAGTGCGAGACCGACAGATATTTATCAAAATAGAATCAATAATGACGACCGTAAAGATGATACACGTGCAAATACAAATCTGCGTGGACAAGCTAAATTAGCAGAAATGGGAGAAGAAGTTCGCAGAAGACAAAATCGAAACCTGCCAAATCAATTTCACTCCCCAAATAATGCATATTATCAGCAGCATCAACAATATTACAGTCAACAAACGCATACTCAACAAAATGTTATCCCTACACATATACAAATTGCGCAGAATACGCAAAGTATGCAAAATCTAAGTTTATCACAGAATTATCAACCTAATGCTACTTATCCGGGCTCGAATTATTCTGCGAGCCAACAATATCCAAATCAAAACTATCCTCTTACGAATCAAAATCAAAATTACCCGCAAAACTTAGCAAGCTCAAATAATTTGCAGAGCAATTACTATGGTAACCAACCCACGCCTACTTCGCCTAATTATACTAAAAATCCACCTATTGCACCTAAACCTTTACGAAAACCGGATGATCCACCAGAGCTTCCACCAACAAGTACACATCCTTTATATTCAGCTAGTACACAAGATCCTCCAAAAATGTCTTTATACAGCAGTGCAAACGCTCTCTCAAAAAATGCTAGAGATCCTTGGGCGAGAGAAGAACAGGAGAAGCAAGCAGAAATGAGAAGAGAACATGTTCGAGCGATGCGTGAGCAACAAATAAAAGAACTAATGTCAATACCAAATAGAACTCAACAACAGGAAGATCACTTAAGGGTATTACAGCTCGAGAGAGAATTCCAGAGACGCGCAATGGAGGAACCAGAACAAGAAGATGAGGATACAGAAAAGGTATTTTAGGATTTTATTGATATTTTTTTAGTATGATTTTAATAGTAGTCTCTTTAAGACAACAAATACTATCTAACCTTTTAACTAAGCTGATTATTGTATCCGTTTATCAAGGTAGCAAAGCCCGCATATTTGTATATAGATAATGAAATTATTACCATATTTTGAATAAATTAATCAACTAATATACAAAGCATTCCAATGGAAACGATCCACTTTAAATAAGTCGAAAACGTCAAGAAATTCGAAAAAACACCGAGACGCGTCAATTTTTGTTTGAAGGAGAAAACTCTTTCACCAATAAGACAAAATCATGTCTTACCCCCTCTAGGCTCCCAGTATGGAACATTAAAATTTCAAATGGCACTACGTCATATTATAACATTTGTCGATTCCACATATTATTTGCAACCATTTTCATGTAGGTCAGTCTATGCTTATCCTTAACACTTTAGAAGATATCTTCGAAAGTTTCAAGGGCTATTGAACAATAAAAAATAGCATAACAAAATAATGAAACAAATATCATAAATATAAGAACATATAAAAAAAGAACATGTCTTAAATTTCAAGTACTTCCCCATCTTTGGAACAGTTTAAGTTCCTCGATTATTTTTCTTAGATACAACATTTATGGTTTCTGTCTGTATTATATAATATTAATTTATTGATCTTTGCGTATAGACCATTTCCAACCATATCCGGTCTTCGTCGTTGTTGAAATAAGAAACATATTTAGTTTTTTATCATTTTTCGTGGATATAAATTCTGTTCATACTTGACAATAACGTAAGTTTTCATATGGAAGACCTCGGGTTTGATTGTCTCCTGATGTAAGATAATTTCCTATTTATTTTGTTCTATTTCTTGCCTTTCATTTGGTCTTCGTTCGTGGTTTTCTTTCTCTTTTGTAGATCATATATTTTGTTCTGTTACTTTTGATCGCTTTGCTTTGCTCTTCTGTAGCTGCATTTTAATAGGCATTCGTTCTTTTTCATCTTGCTGTTGAATCCACAAATCATGTGTTAGTACAGATACCATAGTATCTTTCACAAAACCCGTTAGTTAGATGGTTTAGGAAATTTACTATTATTACAATTCTAAAATTTTAAAATTTGCATTTGTAGTATTGGTTTAGCATTGGTTTTAAAATAATTTCAACCAAATCTAACTTCCGGCTATAGTGGAAGTAAATAGAAACATTGTTATTTTAAATGGAATGGTATATATTTTTTTGATCTAATCGATTCTATGCATTATTTACCAGTATTTTGTATTAGGCTACTTTATACCAAAATTCAACTGTTTCTAAGGTATTTAATTTTGCTATTACACGATCTTAAAAAAAATTAATATTATACAGTTTCTTTAAACCGTAATGTGCCAAACTTCTGCAAAAAAAAGTAAAAGGTCATAAATATTGAGAGCTGTCATAACTGTTAACAAAATTTAGCAACCAATTCATAGATATCTTGAAACATTAAAAATTCTTTTTTTATTTCAAATGGTATATAGCAATTTTACTGCAGCACTTATTTAGAGGTTATTGGTTGCAATTATGGAAAGTATCCTATTAGTATGAGTTATTTTTTTATCGTAGTTTCCTGTGAAAACAAAGTATTTCGATGAAAGTTGTAAAATGGGTAGCATTTTTCTTGTTTTATATTTTCACCAAATCTCACTTATTGTTAGTGAGACTAAGTGAGATTGAATGTCGTTCCATTTGAGAACAGATTTGTATCAAGAACAAAGGATGTATTCAATAAAAAATAATATAATAATAATAATAATTACCTGTCATATGTGCACATACAATGAGATTTATTTAAAAAAAAAGGCCATAAGTGAACATACACAAACAAAAAATAATATTGAATACATAAAAATGAGAAAGTAAAAACTAAAACAACAGATATAAATAAATAAACATAAATGCTCCATATGTGGGCCATTGTAGTCTAAACGCTGAGTTAGTCTTTGCTGTAAACGTCTTCTCTATAATTAAAATTTCTGAAAGATGTTTCTGTCCTGTGTTAATTCTGCTTTGACTGTTGTTACATTTGCATTATTTTTAAATAACCCTGTACAAAAAATCGTATAGAGTTTAGCCAGAAGGCCTAGCCGGCTATTTCGAGAGTCCGTTAGGACCAATGTATCTATCAATCTTCAAATATCTGGGATAGATGTGATCAATAAGCGGTTTCTCATTCAAAAATGTTGAAACGGTATCTCTTACTATTTCTAAATAGCGAACGCTAGTCAAATTTTCATCATAAAGTTTATATCGTAATTGACGGTTTTTCATCATTGCGAAAACATTAAATGTAAATAATAAATTCACAAAATTCAATTCGCTTAATTTTGTCTCCCAGCGTAGTTCTTTCAATAATTGAAACGAGTACGGTCGTATTTTGTGTCTTCAAAATTCAAAAAATAGAACTTTCTGACAACTCGAGATCAACTGCAGCGAATGACTTTAATCCTCGCTAAATGATTACGATTTAATACTTTTATTTAGTTGTTACCGACCTCTTTAATGTGTCTATATGGTATTACACTAGATCTATATGTTCTCGGTCACATATGTAGACAGATATGCTATGCATGCTATGGTATGTTAAATCAGTTAGTTGTTTAATGAAGAATTACACAGTTTGCACCGCATTGTTTAAGCGCAGCTTACCATTAAGCCGGACTTAAATTTAAAAATTTGTTTGCACCGCTAGTTAAGGTTTCCTTAAATATCGTTAAGCATAGCTTTACTTAAGCGGTCAATATTCTAGGTTTAACGGTCCCTTAACTTTAAGGAACGTTGTACATTGGTTATGCGCGTGCGCAACATATGGCTGCGTACAATGTATCGCGTTTGTTGACATGTTTTTAACATATGTAAATGCGTATATAAACATAAACAGTATATAACGGTTAATTTAAAAATCCTGCGTTATTGCAAATATGATATTTTTCGGGGAAGATGAGGGCGATGCTTTGTTTGGGGAATATTTGGACATAATTGACTTTGGTTTCCCCAGAAGAATCTATCCTATACATTCATAACCTCAAATACACTGTAAACAGTGAATGGTATCGATGGATCGTTGAAACGACGATGTGTATCGGGTATATGTATCCAATACATGTACCCTATATTTTTGAACGCGATACAACATAACATGTACCGGTTATTTAAGAACGTCTCAATACATTTACCGGCTTAACCGCTTCAATTTTCGTAAACGCCTATTGCTGTAAATGACAAATGACATTCGATACGACATGATCGCACACGATCAGACACGATTCACACAAGATCTTTAGAGCAAATGTACTCATAAAGGCGATGTTGCCGATTATCACCCCGGTTTAACTAAACATGTCCCAATATTCGATGGTGCAATTCATTTGAAATTAAACTGAGTTTAATAGTTAAGCGGCGCTCAAGTTAAGCGAAGCTTTAATACAAAACGGTGCAAACGGGCATAAGTGTTTTCATGTATTAATCAATCACACAACAACAGTAAGTGAGATTTGATGCAAATGCAAAGCAACAAAAATTTGACTCATTTCACAAGTCTTTTCAAAATGCTTTATTTTTATAGCAAACTATGAGCAAAAAATGACAGATATTAGGATACTTTCCGTAGTTGGAACCAATAATTTCTAATAACTCAAAAATGAATAAAGATAGGTATACCTTACGAATCGATGTAAAATGTGGTAAATTGTTCTACAATAAAATTGCTATATGCCAATTTTTACACAGCCTGTATACATTTTATTGAAAGCTATCACAATTCTTCGTTCTTTTGCAAAAGTTTGGCACATTACAATTTAGAGGACTTTACAATATATGTACCTACAATAATTTTTCTTTGATAGTGCAACAGCAAGATATTAAACAAAATTGTAAATATCTTATAAATAGTTGAGTTTAGGTACAGATTACAAAATATTTGAAAATAATGTGTAGAATCGATTAGATTAAAAAATATATGCTATTCTATTTAAAACAACACAAAGTTGCTGTTTACTTTCGGTAACCGGGAGTCAGATTTGGTTGAAAATATTTTAAAACAATAGAACCAATACTACAGATGCCAATTTCAGAATTGTCCTCAGAGTAGATTCCCTAAACCCTCTAACTAACGGGTTTCGTGATAGACCCTGTGTAAGGAGTGCACTACGCGTATTTAATCCTTTGATTTTTACAAAAAAAAAATAGCCTATAATTAGACATATAAAATAGTAAAAAAATCACGCCTGATTTTTTTTTAATTTTAAGCTCTTGACAAGGTTTTTTTGCCATGTTTTTCCTTAGTCCTTGAATGGAATTGTTAGAGCTTGTCAAAAAATACATTGATATACAAATAATTCAAATCAATTTTATTTTTATAGTTATATTAAATTTATACTGATGTATCATTTAATATTAATTGAGAATGTAACCACATCACGATATATCAATGATTTCTTTGTTTGTTAGATATTTTTGTTGATAGGCACGGCTATTTATGTTATTAGTATTTTGACACATATTAAATGTCAATTTCTTCCACTGAAGAAGTCGTATTAACGAAAACATAATAGGTTTGTTCGAGCAGACAATTTGTGATAGTTTGATCCAGTTTGATGATGGTTTGTGATTTCATTTGTTCGAACGCTTCAAATCAACAGCATACAAAAGTAATTATGTATGTATTGGTACACCTGTGCGGATTGTAAATCAGAAGAAATTCCACAAATTGTTCTAAAGGTTTTCAAACGATTTCAAATTGGTGTCAGCGCCTGCACGAACACCAAACTGAAACTAACAATTTGCAATTATTTCTGCCCGAACGCTTATTTTCTGGTGCGCATGCGCCTGACAGTTTCCAACTAATCACAAACCTACTCGAACAAATCTAATATATGTTCTGGAATAAATTGGTATTTAATTAATTTGCTGTTTGATTGACCTACAATAGCTACAAGTGGAAATACTTTAGGAATTCAAAGATAATTAATTGTGTCTGCCTACTTACTTAAAAAAAGAAAATAGAAAAATAAGTAATTGCATTAGCGTATTACAAGAAGTAACAAAAACAATTTTGTATTAGTGCAAGCTGTTCAGCACTTTTTAAGTAAATGGCACGCATAGGAATAATATTTATTTCTTGTGAACGTCATATTCTTGTTTATACATACAGTTGAAAGCAAAAACAAAATAAACAAGAAGCACTTTTCTGTGATAAACGTTATCAAAATGATTCGGTACAAGTACGGCTTCAAAGTTACCTGTCAATATTTGGTTTTTTGTAATGTTGTCTGATGATATGCAATAAATCGCAGCACTTATTTGATTAAACCATGTAATAATAAGAAGAAGAAGAAGAATAATTAATAATAAGTACAACATATAAATATTCAAGAAGTGGACAAATCAGCTGAAATGATCGTAACCAGTGTCTTTACCCTACTCGTCGATATATACACACTAGCACTCATTATTCATAATATCATTAGTACAACAATCACTACTTTCGCATATATTTGATTCTAGGAGAGCTCTTCTTATACACCACCCCAGACCGTACCAGCTGCAACACCGTCAACAACTGCTTCTAACCCTGCTGCTAAACAAGAACCTCCCGCGTCAATTTTGAAGCCAGGTGCACCTGTGAATAATCAGCAGCCACCACCTGAACCACAAGCACCACCTCCACCAGAGCGAGGCTCAAGTTATGCGGTAATGTCTTTACGTAATAAAGAGGGCACTAAGAGGGTATCATTTAATGACGCGTCGGCTACACCACAACCACCAACTAATTTACAAATTGAAGAGACAGTCAGGGAAGATCCAAATGTAAGTATGATAATTCAAAGAGAATACGGGATATTTTAAATATAGGGAACTGACATTGCGATTTAAAATTTTGCTGGTAATAATTTTGTGTCCCGTGCTTTCAACTTCAATAATATAAATTTCTATTTCTTCCGGTTACACCATAAATGCGTAACAACTTCCATATTTCAAATAGAATTATGTACTTAATTTTTTATTAATTTGCATTGCTAAAACAATTCTAAGACTTCTTTGTCTAATAAACATTGCCTCTAAAAGTACTTTTTTAGTTATTTTATTTTTTATTTATTTTTTTACGTGTGATAGGTGCTTAGTTGCAGTGATTCCGTAAGCTGTATTAGTTGTCTGGCCATCAGTACAACTCTCGGGGTGTAGTTTTTGTGTTCAAATGGCTTTGTGACAACATTTATAATTTGTGACCTTTTATAATGCCGCGCTGTTAATCACTTTGCTCCAACAGCGAATGCCAACTCGATCCGGTATTCAGATCTCTGAAAAAATTTTTACCGTTCCTCCAGAGAATTGAACCCCGGGCTCCTATCGTCTTCCCACAACAATAGTCAGCCGCCTAACCACTGCGGCCATCGACCTGTTAATTATTATTACTTAATTAGTAAGTAATATTAATTATTATTTCAATTACGGCGAAAGAACTACAGCTGCGAGCTATTACATAATGAATAAATACATGAGTGCATGTACAGATTTAAAATTTTAGTTAATTATTCAGAAAACTGTCTTAATCAACTGCAGTTTTATAAACTTTAAAGAACAATACCGGGTTTCGAAAAAACATTAACATTTTTTATGCAGAAAATGTCGATATCTTATTATTTTCAAATAATTTATATTTTTTAATTTTACATCATATGTTTAATATTGGGGGCAGTATTTATTTACTTGCCTATAAGTAAATATTAAATTTTTTTGCAAAATATATTAATTTTGATTTTGTAGAATTGATTAGGCTAAGGGAAGTAGACTAAATACGTAAATACAAAAGAAGTAATGGTGTAATACTAATCTAAAGCTGTGCTGTAAGACCAGGGAACAAAGTGAACGAAAACACTAATGCGCCAGTATGTAAATTTTCACACGTAGAGGTTGCCTTTTGGTTACTTTTGAGAAGAATGATCCAAAACAAAATACAATTTTTTAAAAGATCGTTTAATATAACTTGGATATATTATTCTGCCTATACCCAACAGGTTCTGTCAATTATTTTGCCTCATTCGCCATAGGTATTTATTAGATTTCAGAAATCTTCGTTATTAGAGCCAAGGCGCGACATTTCTAGGTATTCAAAGGCAGAAACTTTAGATAACCCCTAACCCCTACCCCTACTAATCGCCTAGTGCCATGTTTCTTTGGTTGATTTATGTTGTCCATGTGTTTATTAATGTTGTTAAAGAAGTGTTATATATCTATGTAAACGAGCTTAAAGACGATCGTCGAAATAATGACAATTTAAAATGTCAACTAATTTATTTCTGTACTGATAATCACCTGCTATCCGTAGATATATTAGTAACGCACGAAATTCAATAAACGTGCTCATACACAACAAGAACAAAAAAAGAGTAACAGTATAAAAATGAAATATATTCAGGTACTGTTTTAAAATAAATATTTATTCAAAATTCAATTATATTGTAGTGGAAGACAAAATTATTTTCATAAGGAAACATAATACATCTAAATTGGCATCACTTAATTGCCATACCTTAGGTTCTGCTAAAGATGAAATTACAAAATTCAGTAAAGTGAATCACATGAAGTAAATTCTTTGGCCATCAAAAAAATAGGAAGGGAAATAGGTCACTATAAGTATTAAAAAGTTTATACGTATTAGATATTTGTTAACACGTTATATTTTCACCGTTAAAGTTACTAAGTATGACGATATCTGTTTAACGTTACATTAGCGTTTAGTGAGTAACGTTTAGACAACTTTTTTTGTAACATTTATAAACGTTGAACGTGGCAAGTAACCTTCAATTAACCTTTTAAAGATGTTTTCTTGCTACCTGGAAAAACAATAGAAATGTTAATAATTACAAGTAATTGGAGTTTTATATGTTTTTATTTATTCATTCTACTTTCCATGGAGTAGACGATTTTACAAAATAAAATTTATTATATTATACATATACTTACACATATATCAAAAAAAAAACTAAAATAGTGACATTTATATAGGTATTTACTTCCGTATACCCACTGTCGCTAGTTACAACCCGGACACATTGCACATGCTATATAGTGTATGGAATCGCCAGAATCAGATAAGTAATATTGCAAGAACTGTATGGTCAGTGAGCTCAGTCACTTCTAGTTAAGCGGGAAAGGTGCATATTCATCTATTCTTTTACTTTTACTATGCGGAAGTACGCAATTTATACATCCGGTATTGTCTAGTAAAGTTTACAATACTGGCTTTGATACAACACAATTTCACAAATAATTACCTAAAATTTTAAACCTGTCATGTGTTCATGTTTTAGAAATGTAGTTATTTGTAATTTTAACACGGAAGTATTTATTTTTCTTGGCATAAGTAGGTACATGTATATATAATGCATTTTTCCAACCGCCAATTAATTAAACATATTTTTATTTTAAAAATATGTCGACCGGAGGTGGAGGCGAACCACCGAGTATGGCTGTCGCGGCCCACTTTTTAAAAATAAAAATATGTTTAATTTATTAGCGGTTGGAAAAATGCATTATATATACAGTTATTTGTAATATCCGACAGTTATCACTGTTTTTACAACAATTGAAATAATAAAATAATAATAAAAACGGTTAGTTTTACAGCCGATCTTTATTAATAAAGTAACCTTAGATTTATCTTGACAATACAAATCAATAAAAAAATTAATTCAATATTCAATATGAAATAAGGAAGTTGATTTGCATTTCCGGTGTAATCGGAAGAAGCAGAAATCTAAAATTATTTTAAAATGAAAGCACGTTAGCATGAAAGTACTTGCAAATTATCAAATATCAATCAATTTTTATGAGCTCCCTATATTTTTTTAACCGGATCTTGTCGTGGGATATCCGGTTCACCATCACGGCATATTACAACTTTACTACTTTCATCTGTTTCCTACATGTATTCCAGAGCTTCATAAGGCAAGCTGAAACAATGTTGGCATCACCCACGACCCCTACTGACGCTTCGGGTACAGGCGTGTCGACAGCGACACCTGGTGTGATCGGAGCACAAGAAGTCTACAAAGATCCTCGTACAAGAAGATTGGCTGAACAAGCGCAGCAAAAATCACAAGCACCTATTCCAGAAAAGCTTTCATTCAAAGAAAAAATGAAAATGTTTGCTATGGAAACAGGAGAAGCGGGTACACCAAAGACAAAAGTAAAATATCACGAGCGCAGAGAGAAATTGACAATTTAAACACACCAAATTCAAGTATGGTTCATTAGCTATAACTCCTTCTGCGCCGCTACTATTTTACAATTGTTAAATATAATTGTATATCATTGTGTCTCTTCCAATCATTGAATTTCGGTACAATGCAGGAATCTTTTATTTAGACTGTCTAATGTGCAATATGTGTCACCTCATGTAATAGAGAATGTATTGAGCTAATTCAATGATTAAATTGTATACATGTGTCCTTACATATAACCAAAGCATCCCATTGTGAATGTGTAGTGTATCGTATAATTCACAACTGTGCTAACGTCCCAACACCAAACTTGTTTATGACTTTTGTGTAGTCGGTCATATCACAATATTCTTGAAATTGACACCACGTAAATATTTCAGGGAGCAAATAAATGGTACCAATTTAAGAACACCAAACTCAGATCATTATACAATGAGAATTACACGTTAGATTCCAAGGACATCAATTCAAGATACCTAAACCAAATTAGCAACCTTTTACACTATCTGTTGTAGTATATTTTGATCGTGGCGATCCAAAGTGAACATGTGGAACAAATTTACCGTCCAAACAGTAGAACATAAACACATGTTTAACAACGACGTTCGTAGATGTATATATTATTTTACTTACTGTAGTGGCTTACAAAGTGATTCTATATACATACCTTCCTTTATTGAACTAATCTAATTGTCTACATTGAGATATACATATTGTAAAATAAAAAACCTATTTTGATGTGTATTTTATGAATATATATATATATATGATATACATACATACATTATACCTATCTTATATAAATATAACTCTTCTCTACAGTAGATGATATTTAAAGCAATACTTTACATCTGTTGACACATGGACCAAATTAAACGTTACATATATCACGAGTTTTTCTCGTTAAATCATGAAAAAAATGTATATGTATAGAAATGATATTTTATAATATACGTTTTACGTTTATTACATTCCTTTTACATAATTGTAAGTATTATTTTTACGTATATAAATAGATATGTGCATTTGCAATTTGTTTTTATTTTGTATAATCATTTGATATATCGAGCAATATTTATATAAATGAAATCTCATTAATAGTGTACATAGATACTGTAAATTATAAATGAGGATAAATATTGTTTAGTATAATGAAATATTTAATATTAGGTTATAGTGGAAGAATTACTATCTCCTCTTCATTTTGTGTATTATGAATAAATATCATGTTAATAGAAATAAAGACTATTACTTAAAATTAAGTATTAACTTGTTGACACAAAATCCCTAGTAACAATAAATTATTAAAAAATTACCTAACTTCTTTTGTAAAACAGCTGTGTATTTCTTGTTTTTTTTTTATATTGTTATCTTACATATTGAGGCGGCTACAATATATTGACTTGCCATTATTTTCCAATGTAAAACGTATTTAAAAAGCTTCATTTTTTTCACAAAATTATTAAAAAGTGCTAGTTAAGCAGAAGTGCAAAGTAATAACGAAAGGACAAAGTAACCCGTTAGTACCCGCTAAGTACATACAAAGGTACACCAGCCCCTTTTATTAATGGACAGTAGCTACGACAGTTGTTCGACACGACTATTACTATCCCGTACTCGCTCACTTCCTTGGGCAATATTTGCTTGCAATAAGTTTTGTTAAGAATGATTATAAACAAGAAATTATTAGCGTCCTATTCAGATGTAATTATAGTGTAGTGGACGTGTAACATGTAATTTAAATAACATGTTTATTTAAAAGTATTTATTTTATGTTTGAAAGTAACGGACTTATCAGTTATTAACGGATTCGTCCATTTAATCCAAACAGGATAATCATAATATAAAGTAAAATAGTAAATTATATGTTTAATCAGATTATTACAAGAAATGTTTCAATTATGAAATAATTAAATACGTTACTTAAGTCTCATTTATTCTGCATCCACAGTATACAATTGAATTTTAGTACTATGCTAATGAATTCTTATTTATTAATTATTCTTAATAAACATTTTCGTAAACAAAAGGTGTCTATTTCAAATTTCGCTCTAGGAAGTAACAGTTAGACCTTAATATTTTAAAAGAAGTATCTAGTTGCTGTTAAAATTCAATTAATTAAATAGGCGTGTTTTATATGTAATTTTTGTGATGGATGCTAGTTGCATCGACTTCTTAAGCTGTATCACTTGTCTGACTACCGTACAACTCTTGGTATATAGTTTGTGTGTGTATAGTTGTATTTAATGCATCCCTTGTGATAGCACTATTTTACCATTTATAATGCCGCACTGTTAATCACTTTGCTTCCAACAGGGAATGATAAATCTATCGAAATCCATTTTCTCCAAGAAAAATGTCACTCTTCTATCCGAGAATTGAACCCCAGCTCACAGCGTTCTGTTACAGCACTGGGTAGCTACCTGACCACTGCGACTATCGACATGTTAAATAATTTATTACGCTAAAATAATGTAAAGTAGAAAGTACTGTAATGTAGATATATTTTCAAAAATTGAAAACAACAAAACATTCAAAAGTTATGTAACGAGATCACAAATTTTACAGGTGTAGACCACAGAAGTATTATATGCA
Source organism: Holotrichia oblita (assembly GCA_023690525.1). Classification (NCBI taxonomy): domain Eukaryota; kingdom Metazoa; phylum Arthropoda; class Insecta; order Coleoptera; family Scarabaeidae; genus Holotrichia; species Holotrichia oblita. Next base: position 83,222,628 of record CM043017.1, on the reverse strand, counting down.
TTTCACATCTGTGCTGCCGTAAAAACTAAAAAATGTACTGTAGGTAAATCGCAAATTGGTACCCAAATTGTTAGTTTAAAGATATTCGTATAATACAGATGCTCAAGAAGGTGTTTTGCTACAAGGAAAGCAATTTATAAATACATCTGTAAATATACTGAAAATGGTTCTTAAAAAAGAGTACCGATGCACAGTTCTGGAAATTTTGCTGTTAAATTTATACAATTGTACAAAATAGCAGCACTGCTGTGTATACAGATTGAACGGGCAAACATCTAGGACAAACAAGTACGGCGATAGAACCGTGACCGTCAACAATGCAAGTGGCGTTCTATCGCCGCACTTGTCTGTCTAATATCCACACATATGTAGGCTCTATTCAATCGTACTCATTGGATCACTACCTATTCCTAGATATTTGGCCGGTCAATCTGTATAAAAGACGCATTGGTAAAAAACTATAGAAATAAAGTAGTAGTAGTATTACTACTACTTTACTAAGTAGTACTAATATGCCCACACTCCAAGAAGAGGAAGAGTTAAAGTAAAAGTAAATACATGAATATAAGTATACACAATGGAACCATTCAATAGATCAATTAGTATTGCATGATGTATTAAATAAAAGGTGTACATTGCAGTAATGCAACCTAAATATGAAATCTTATAAACTGCAGTAGTTTCATTTTTTTATATTATCTGTAATTTTTAGGAACATCATATAAGTATTTCAACTATCTTTTTTCCTCAAAGACGTTTAACAAAAAAAAATAGACACCTCTGCCTACTTAATAACTATTCTTTTATTCGTATTGGAGTGTACACTTATCGATATTGACAATATTACTGCAAAATTTTGTAACCTTTGCAAGTGAATTAATTAAAAAACTGAACGTGATAGTTGTTTCATAATTTTTGAATTTTATCAGTGTTTAGATACCTAAATTTTGGACTTGATTAATTGTACAGCACATTCCCCCTGAGAAACGGCTGCACTTTTTTATACATTGATAATATGTAGTAAGATTCAAAGACTAATTAAAATAATGTTTTTATTGAATTAATAATGTTCACATTCGTCTATAGGTAAACAAAAAGCGCAGGAAAATTTTATAAGCAAAAATAATGAAGTTGGGATTCGTGTAATGACAATAAAATCATGGTTAATAATAAAAAAAATTATATCAGAAACACATACATCACAATATCTAAAATTAGTACATACTATTAATACTAGTGACACAAATAAAATAGAAGTTACAAAAAGAAAATAATATACAGGGTGCCCATCTAGTACGGGTAAGTCCAATATCTTGGCTGATAAGAGAGATAATGGATTTTTTTTAATTTCACATGTCTAGTTTTCTCAACATCTACAAACCTAATTAACCTTATTTTGAATCTACATGAAAAATAAAAGGGACTTTGTGCATGGTATTTATATGAAAAAACTGACGCTCTTTGAGATGTTTGGCTTACTATACTTTTCTAGTAAATTTTCCGCAATTATAATGTCGAAAATTTTTTGGATACGCTAACAGAAAAACTATTTTTTGATCAAATGTTAGGCAATAATGGTTCTCATTGCATTGCACTTCTGTTTAAATAGAATTTCTTAGAAGATTTTGTAAAGCCAGTTAAAATATAAAGCATTTTTATATTCAATTTGACGCATTGTTATTCGTTGAATCATGCGTTTGTTGCAATTCCATAGCACTGCCAAAACACTTCTTTCCCATATTGGCGCCTTTATTTCACTAATCTCTTACTTATCTGAAACAGCTGAAGTTTATAAAACAACTCTAGACGAACAATTCGGTTTCTATCGACAGACATTCAGAATTTCATCGGGAAAAACGATGATGCTGCCAAGTACAGAGTAAAGAAGAGTTTGCACTTTGTTTGGTTTACTAAAAGCTTTCAAATTCAATTTTTTCCGACATAAATGGAAACTATTACATTTTATACAAAAACTTAAATCAGACTGCTGCCAGTATAAGTTTATTCGTTGATTCCATTTGCTGGAACAGATGTTCTTAATACACCAATAGAATATATAAAATATGGGTAGAACTAATATTAAGAGAAGAGTAAACAAAGCTTAAATATTTCTATGCCCGTAATCCGCAGAATTCTACTGATTTGAATGTCAATCCTGATCATTACTTGATTAGGAATTCTTTAAATAATCCCAAATATTGCAGCTTGAAATTAGTCTAGAAAATTAGAATGGAATTAGTAGGTAAGTAGTGTACACAGTATACCATTTACCTTAATAAAATACTACAAATAGAACAAATATTTTTAAATACTGTGAACTATTTATTCAATTATAGTTGCAATTAATATATCTATTTTGAGACCTTATCTTTCAATTCCTGAAATATTTCCGCTTGTAGGTCAATAAAACACGAATTAATTAAATACCAATTTATTCCAGAACATATAATATTAGGTTTTCGTTACTAAGACTTCCTCAGTAGAAGAAATTGACATGTAATATGTGTCAAAATACTAATAATATAAATGGCCATGCCTATCAACAAAAATATCTAAAAAACAAAGAAATCATTGATATATCGAATTTTAATTACATACTCAAATAATAATGAAGGATATATTGGTTTAATACAACTACAAAAATTAAAATGATTTGAAATATTCGTATATCTATCTATTTTTTGTCAAGCTCTAACAATTCTGTTCGAGGACAAGAGAAAAACTTGTAACAATATAACATTTGTTACATGTTTGCTGCTTTATCTAAGCAGTCTAAAGGAAGACGGCATAATTTTGAATTTCAAAACACTAAAATTTTAAAAAAGGAAAATAACTATTAAAAAATTATTTTAATTACGAAATGATATACATTAAAAAAGATGAAAACGCGGTAAATTTTAGAACTGATATCAATAATTTAAGTGTTATTTATAATAATTTAATTCACGCCTGAATTTTATTAATTTTAAGCTCTTGACTAGGTTTTTTTGCCATGTTTTTCCCTAGCCCTAGTCCAGTATTGTTAGAGCTTGACAAAAAATAGATTGATATAATGAATAATTCAAATCATTTTTATTTTTATAGTTGTATTATGGGTGGGTTTATCAATGCGAGGATAAAAATGTTACTGACAGATATTGCTAACTGGCAGATAACATTTAGCAACTACAATGCATTAACTTGCAGCTAACTTCTATTTAACACTCAATAAACGTTTCATTGTAATTATCTTACGAATAAAATGTTATCTGCAAGTTAATTTATTTATCCTCGCATTGATAAACCCACCCTAAATGGAATAAATTAGTATCTAATTTTTTTTATTTGACCTCAAAGTGGAAATACATCTGGGATAGCAAGATAAGTACTTACAGGTCATAACAGATATAATAATTTACTTAAATTTTAATTTCTGCTATGCTATTCCACGCTAGTTGTGTGCACTTTAACTTTTATGCATTTAAGTCTTTATAAATCAATAAATAAAATAAAAACATAAAGTTTATATGTAGCTCCCTTACATTGTAGTATTATATTATCGCTTTGATCGCACTCATGCAGCATACTAATAATTTTTGTTCGGTCCTGTGCATAAAACATACTTCATCATTTTAGAATAGACGATATATAACAAATAATGAAGCATCATATAAAACAATTTCATTAGTCATTGAATGATATTCAGAGCTGTGCCGATTACATATGTATAAAAGTAATTACGTTAGGTATATTTAAAGTTACTTTTTGTACAGCTGTTTCTGTATATCATAAAAAATAAAAACAAGTGAGTAACTCGTACAGCTTTGGGGACGTTAATGTAAGTGTATGCATACTGGCAGAAGACAACTGTAAAAAACCTTTATTTTTAATATCTGGTAAAATTTTTGACTTATATATGAAATAAACAATAATTCACATGTCACTATGAAAATATTTGAATTATTTATTTTTGAAAATTATTTGAAAAGTTTGCTGCGATACGCATTGTCCTTTTCCTGAAAGGTTTCTGGGTTGTTGAAACAGGTGCTGAGTTTGGCTAAAAAAGAAAAATACGAATGAAACATATAATCGTTTTTTTATGCACACTTACTTTCAAAATTTGATTTTTGAAAGCATTATCTTCCGTATAGGCTCTACTGTTGCTTTGTCGATTATAACAATCTTTAGTATTTACATTTTTATTCACATGATTTCTTACAGCTTGTAGAGGTACAAAAGGCGGAGCATTAATTGAATTGGCGAGTGATTTAGAGCTTGGCCTTATATCCTAAGCAACCAAAAACAATTAAACAAAACTTATATAATATAAATATATTCTTACTTTTCTATCTTGCAATAGTTCTTTCGTCTCTTGTGGTTGTTGACACCAATTTCTGGGAGGCGGTGGAATACACGGCACAGAACCTTGAGACTTTGATGGATTCTAACGAGTACGTGCATAAAACAGTTTAATATTGTATATATTTTTAATTAAAAAAAGGAAAAATAACTGTCGTTAGCTTTATAAATATTGCATTTTGTAATAATTTATGCCGCATCATCAGCCTTGTTTTGTGTTCTTATACTTACATGAAAACAAATATGTATGCATCTTTTTTTTTTAGTTAAAGGTAAACACGTTATATAATACAGGACAAAAATAGTAGATAGTTACTTAAATGAAAGTAAAAGTATAGGTACATATTGATAATTTTTTACATATTAGCATGACACGGCACCTTGATTATTTTGAGTGTACATATATATGCATTTGTAAAATTAAGTCAGTTATATTGCATTTTCTGTTGTCAATATTGCTCATAAAAACTTTAATATTAGTACATATTAAGGGTACCATGTACAATGTTCATTGCAACGGCTGATGTAGGACAAAACATGAAACACGCACAAACACAAAAGGAGCGTTTGCTGACGACGCTTTTTATTGAACACAAACGACTGGTTTAAGAATTTCATCGGCATATTATTATCGACAAACGGTGTTAGTTTATTTGGTGGCGCATGTCTGATTTTGAACATAAAAAAGATAAGAGCAAAGTTATATCACAAAACGTATATATACTTCCATGTATTTAGTTTACAGTGAAGCAAATTTAATACTTTGCTCTACTTTTCTCACAATTCCGCAAACTACTGCAAAATGCACATACCATAAAAGCAATTTATTTTCGAATTTATATATGTATTCTTATTACCTCTAAAATCCTCAGTACTTCTTCTGCAACACTTTCACAAGCTGCAACTTTATCAACTGATGGTTGCCCACAAACAACTTGTTGATTAATGGGATTAACTAGTTGAGCTTGTACAGTTTTATCGGGTAGATCAAAGTAACGATAATGCGGGCACCCTAGTCCATTTAGCTGATAATATGAAAGCAACTTTACGCTATTGCACGCACTTGAATCTGACTGCTTTAGTTGAGTTGATGCTAAGGCGGGTTTCTTCTTAGCATGCTGTAAATAAATAAATAAGACTGTATTTAAACCAAATATAGATATACTACATAAAGATATTCGACTATAGGTTTCTAATTCTTATCCAGATATATAATTTCTCATGTTACACTACTATACCACATCTATTTATAATTATGTTTAAATGAAGTATAACAAAAGAATTGTTAAACAATATTTCTAAAATGCTAGGTAAAGGGTATTTTACTTAAAGTAACAAACTTGTTGCCGAGCTACATCCTATATTTCGTACAAATTTATAACGAAAAATGTCAGTGAATTATGCAAAACTGAAACAAAAACATTTTCTGGAACTCTTTTTCTCTACTACTTAAGAAGCAACTTAAAATCCAGATTCAGGTAGAGCACCTGCCGAGTGGTACACTCATAATAATTCTAGATTAAAATTGTGAAATGTTCTTATATAAACCGATTTAACAGAGAACTGAACGGCAACGGATCTTCCAAGCTGTCAACATTAGGTGTCATATGTTATAAATTTTCGAATTCATCACTTCACATAGAATCGAGAAATGAACAAATATATAGTGTTCTATAAAAAAAAAACATATCGCTGACATCATACCAGACCACTAGTAACATCATAACTTCAATAAAATAGAAAATAAAATACAGGGTGTAAGGAGTTTGACTGCCAAAATTTTCCCATCATATAGAGCAAGTAAAAAGGATTAAAAAAGTTTATTATGAAGTAAGCGTTAAAATAAGTAGTTTTCCAGAAAAACAAAAGCAAAGTTCCAACTTTTAAATCGCGCTATCTTAGCCAGTTATAAGTACTTTAAAGTGTGAATTTTTCAATTGACTCATCACGTAAATACAAAGAAAAAATTGTTTTAGAAGTCTGTTCTAGAATCTAAGGTAAGGTTAAAAAAATATAAATCGAAGTAGATGTAAAACGTCTATAGCTTTGGCAACGCTGAAACATGACCTACCATAACTTTATACAAGCAGATGTGTTTCACAGCAGCTGCGGTGTCGATAAGAAAATTGCAGACGTTGCACTTTTAAAGAATAAACTGCCTCATACAATTAAGTCGTATGATTCCTGTCGTTTATTTCGTTTCAGTATGAATACAAATGCAAATGCTCTAAGTTATATCAAACGATAATTTAGTGAATTATTTTACAGATACTTTGGAACATTAGTACTGTGTAAAGTGTTGGTGTTAGCACGATGCGCCGATAATATCGGGACATACTGTTAAATATTGTATACCTTCTTTTAAGATTGCCGTATAGTTGCGTTTAAAGAATTTTATAAATTATGGCTGTAATTTAAGATTTTGTGAAAAATGATTTATATAAAATGTGCTTATAAGTTTACTCTGTAGGTTCCGACGTAATTTTTTTTTTAATTTTGTATTAATAAATAAAATAAATCACAAAAAAAATTAATTTTGAAAAACCGGATACGTCCGCGCCTGCAGAATTTTATTCTAATCAATAATCTCTAATACATTTTTCTTCTATTTTCAACAATAAAGAAATAATCCATTAAAAATTGAAATTTTTTATCAACGCTGCCATGTATTTGTTTATTTTCTTATTAGACGCTGCTATACGATCGGGGATCGGGAACATACGATTGAAAAAAAAAGGTGAGTGGGATAAAGATACGCCACTCCCCCGAGCTCTACCGCCCGTCCCCAGCAGCGAAACGTTAAAATCACCACCGAGGTATACGGCAACCTTAATAAGAGGGACAAAATTTAAAATCGCCCGCCAAAATATAGGCTTATAATTGGTTAGTTGCCAGTCATGTTTACACCGCTCAAATTTGTCACTTTTAGTGCCACCATATTGCAAACACAGCTGATTGGGAAAATATTTTTGTAAAGTATTTTTAATTTTTTTTGTGTTCCTACGGTATTCAAGCAATAAAATTAGTTCTTTTTACTATTTGCTTGTGATAATGCATTTACAGCCTAGTAGAAGTGGATTATCAACATCGCTTCCAAAAAAGCGTGCCACCATGGTACGTGGACATTTGTCGCTACAGGAAAAGCAAGCTATATTAAGCATGTATAAGAAAATTATTGGTGGTTGTCCTAGAAGAAAAGGACACAGATAGCGCTGTAAATATCAATCACTTTAGGTAGTATCACGAGAGTAGTAAGACGAGCAGTACATAGTTTTTTTATGATGGAGAACTTCCTACACTAAATAAGATTTTAAAGAAATTAAAGGAAGATGAAAATATTCCTCAAGTGAGTCGTTCTACTTTATATAAATTAATGAGAATGCTTAATTTTAAGTAAGCTTTGGTATTAAATTATTTAAATGTTTTATATACTATTTATTTATAGCTTTTTAAGACGTAATCGCAAAAGTATGTTACTTGAACGTGAAGACATTGTTTTATGGAGACAAAGATATTTATCTTCGATTAAAAACAACGTCCAATATATTATTTAAATGAAACTTGGCTTAATGAAGGACTCACAAAAGCAAAAGTGTGGGTGGATGTTAATGTTTCAACACACAGACAAGCATTTATAGATGGTGTAACAACGGGTCTAAAAAATTCTGTTGGTAAAGGTAGACGCTTAATTACTTTACATACTGGTTCGAAAAATGGTTTTGTTGGCAATAGCTTGTTGCTATTTGAGGGAAGAAAACAGCTGATTACCACGATGAAATGGATGCAGATTTTTTGAGAGATGGTTCAATAATATTTCACAAAAATTGCCTGAGAATAGTGTCATTGTAATGAATAATGCATCCTACCATAGCAGGCAGAAAGAAGAAATACCAAAAAATTCAACACGAAAAGCGGATATGGAAGAATGGCTACTTCAAAAACAAATACCATTTAATCCTCGGATGGTGCGATTAGAATTATTAGAAATAATACATCTTCACAAGGAACATTACAATGTAAATGCAGTGGATGAAATATAATAATATAATATAATATGTTTATTGTCATCATTCACAAAGGAACATGGACATTGTCAATAATTGTACATAAAATGTAATACTCGTAATAACATAAAGTATATATAACAAAAGTATGAAGTGGTAAACACACATTATGGAGGTACATACATATATAAATAGAAAACATGCATAGAACAAACAGACAGACGCATATCACATAGTAAGATAATCGTCCAATGTATAGAAGGCATTTGTTACTAGAAACTCTTTAATTTGGGTTTTAAACTGCACCAACGATTTTATTTGTTTTATATGATTAGGCAATCTATTGTAAACAGCAATAGCCTTATACACTACGGACTTCTCTCGTACAACGCGGAGTTATGAGATGGTACACATAAATTCTGGCAATTTCTGGTCACCATATTTTTATAGATATCGCTGTTTCTCGTGAAAGAGTTCTCATTTTTTTGAAGAAAATCATAAGTTCATATACAGGGTGTCTCCGAAATAAGAGTACAAAGTATTTGAAATGGGAAGCCCAAATTATACTAAATAAGTACCCAAAAATTCGTACGCTAATTGCAATTTCGACGATACAATTTAAAACCCATTGAAAAGTCACGAATGTGCCGCCCATGGATTCACTATCTGTGTCTATACTATATCTTAAGGTCATTTGTAAATTCAGCTGTGTTAGCAGAAAATCATAGTATGCAGCTGATACGAGTCAACGACTTCAATATTATTACGTGCGTGAAGTGTAAACAAAATTTCAAAGGAGATATTGAAAGTAAAATGTGAGAATCCAATAATGAATAACTCTGTTCACTTGTTGTGCGTAATCTGAACAATGACAGCTGTGGGAAATAAAGCATCATTGTTGATATGAGATGTGACGAAGTTAATGTGCGTAATTACTTCGTTTTTTTTTTCTTTCATAGTCAATTGTTGGTTCTGAAAAGAACCGATTTGTAAACCGGCGGAACAGGAGAAGTATTAAATAAAATGTTCGAAGTGTCCTCCTTCAGCTTGCAAACATGCATCTATACGACGTAAATAGTTCTCACGAACCCGTTGAAAAGGTGCTTCTTGTCTAATGCGCCGTGCTGCATCAAAAATTCTTTGACGTAGGTCTTCTGCAGTTTCGATATCATCACCATTGTAGACAAGAGTTTTCATGTAACCCCACAAAAAAAAATCCAGTGGATTTAAATCTGGACTGCGAGGAGGCCACGCAGTGGGACCTCCTCGTCCAATCCATCTGGGATATGTTACATTTAAAAACTCATGTACCCTTCGTGAAAAATGTGCTGGCGCTCCGTCGTGCATAAACCACATCCTTCTGTGTATGTTAAGGGGCACATCGTCCAGAAAGTCCGGCAAAACGTTTTCTAAGAAATTTAAATAAGTTTCCCCATTGAGCCGCTGAGGCAGTACATAGGGCCCTAGGAGAATGTCACCTGTAATACCTGCCCAGACGTTGACCGAAAAGCGATGCTGAAACTGATGTTGTCGGGTCACTTTTGGATTAGCATCTGCCCAATGATGAGTATTATGAAAGTTCATAATACCATTTCTGGTAAAACAACATTCATCAGTAAACAAAACGTTTGTAGGAAAGTTAACATTTTCTGCTAGACGTTCACGACACCAGGTGCAAAATCGAATTCGCGGAAGACGATCATTTTCAGTAAGTTCCTGCACACGCTGAATGTGATACGGATGTAACAAGTTTCTTCGAAAAATGCGGTGTGCCGTACTGCGTGACACCCCCACTTGCCCTGCAGCATCACGTGTACTTATACCGGGATTTCTGTCCACAATATCCAGCAATTCTTCTTCGGCTCGTAAAATTCTACGTGGTCTTTCACGTCCGCGACCTTCGTAATTTGGTAGCAATCGACCACTTTCTCTTAATCTAAACACGGTATCCACTATACACGTGTAAGACGGGGTTCTACGATTAGGGTATCGCTGCCGGTAGATACGTTGAGTTCTTCGACAACTTCCTCCTGTTTCGCCGTAGAGATAAATCATATCGAACAACTCGCGTGTGGTATAAGCCATATCCGATGCGTTCATACATAAAGATCCAGACAGACTGAGACTCATACAGTACTGTCTATGTGTGATACGTCACGTGCTGCCTGCCCTACCTTCGTTGGTTACGAGTATAGCGGCTTGAATACCAGTGGCGTGGCGGATATTTAATAAATATCTTTGGCATTTTTTTCCTCACGTATGTGTGGGAATTCTAGAAAAATTATTTTAGATAAAAGGTGTAATAAAATTAGGGCTTCTCATTTTTAATACGATGTACTCTTATTTCAGAGACACCCTGTATATAGAGACAATTAAGAGTCATAATGTTGTAATTTTTAAAGTATTCTCTACAGGAGGTCAACGGAGTTAGATCTAGCATGCATCTAATTATACGCTTCTGCGGTACAAACAATTTACTCATATTAGTACTGGAACCCCAAAACACAATCCCATAACGCAGACGCGACTCGACGTATGCAACGTAAAACATCTTTATACCTTGGAAGTTTACCTGATCTTTTAGATTTTTAATTGCATATATTGCTGTAGTCAATCGATTGGCCAAATTGTCACAATGCTTGTCGAATCTTAACCTGCTGTTCAAGTGCAAACCCAGAAAATCCATAGACTGTTTCTCTGGTATAGATTTATTAAAAAGTCGTACATACATGCTACAAGGAGTGGATATCGAGGATGATCTAAAACGTAAGAGTCCTGTTTTATCAGTATTTAGAGTTAAATTGTTGTGATTACTCCAACTTATCATATGATCAACGACTGCACACGTCGAATCTGAGAGTCATCTGCATACTGTGATAATATGCACGACTCTAATGGTGCTGATAAATCGCTGGTGTAAACTAAGAATAAGGTGGGGCCCAAAATGGAGCCCTGTGGGACACCTAGGTTATTATAAAGCATAGATGATCTGTAAGTCATCTTTACATTATCAACTTCAGCACATATGGTTACAATAGTTTTCCGACAAACAAATACGAAGAAATCAAATCGTACGAAACTCCACGCACACCAAGACCACCTAATTTGTTCATTAATATAATGTGGTCCACATTGTCGAATGCTTTGGATAAATCGAAGAAGACACCGGACCCAACACCTTTCCCATCTAGAGCTTCATACACAGGCTGTAATGCGCGGTAAATGGCATCAGTAGTGGACATTCCTTGAAGAAACCCGAACTGTGTCTCAGGTATTAAGTTACTCTGACTTAGATAATTCATTAGACGGACATGAATAATGAATAAATGGCAAAATAAAGTAAAAAATTGTACTTATCTTGCCGCCCTATCACTTATGTACAGTGGACAGCAGCATAATCGATACCGTTACGGAATTTCCTAAACCTTAATAACAATGTAGAGGGGGTTACATTGTGTGGCCTTCAGTTAGGATTTATAGTAGATATTATTATTAGTAGATAAGGTCGACGTTAGCTTGCGGTGGTGTCGATTTAAAAGCTGGCCACTGTACATTAACAGTTAACTTGAAAAACATATTGTCTATACTATTATTGTATTTCTTTACTTAAATATTAATAAACATAACATAAAAGCATAAACTACTCATTACTTTTTTATAAATGTGATCTGTTCATGAAGTTGAGTACTAAATATACAGGGTGAGCCACGACTATTCCCTCGGTCTCTTGCGTCTAAACGCTAAAAGATATGATTTTCAACTTTTAGTCAAATATGTAGGACGATAAGGAGCACATTTTAAAATTATTTGCAAGTATACAGGATGATTCAAAAAAGTAGAGCATATCAAAGTTAGGTTATTTTTAATGCAACACTCTATATTGTATACCATTTTTGGATTCTACGTCATAAATTAGGATAACTTTGTTAATAGTTCCCTATACCTATCTACTGCCAATTTCGAGAAAATTTGATTTTTATGAAACTGTCGGCTTTCGCAAAAAAATTAAAAACAGGAAAACGGTATGATTTGGACGATTTGAATTTGTAAGAAGTTATTTTGATAAAGCGTGCTTTCAATAAACCGGTTTTGATATTGGCTACATGAAATTAAGCAGAACAATTTATACTTTATATTTTTTCAACCATAAATAACTCTTTCAAGTTAAATGGAACACCCTGTATTTATCCATCCTATGTGAAAGCACATTACCAAAAACTATAAAGATGTCTATAGCTAAATTTAATGATTAAAATGTTATTAACGACATTTTTCAAAAACGCTCTAAAGCTAATGCTTTTTCTCATCTAAGTAGGCCATGTTTTCTAATTATTTGTGTGTGGATAATTATATTCCTTGTAAGTTGTATTCTAATGATAAATAAAGCTGGAAATTATGTTGAAGTAATTTGAATATCCGATTAATACATTATTAAAGAGTATGATAAGGTCCAAGTAAGTATACAGTATACATACAGTTTTCCTGTTTTTAATTTTTTCGCGAAAGCCGACATTTTCATAAAAATCAAATTTTCTCGAAATTGGCAACAGATAGGTATAGGGAACTATCAACAAAGTTATCCTAATTTATGACGTAGAATCCAAAATTGGTATACAATATAAGGTGTTCCATTAAAAATAAACTAACTTTGATATGCTGTACTTTTTTGAATCACTCTGAAAATATAATTTTAAAATGTGCTCCTAATCGTCCTACATATTTGACTAAACTTTGAAAATCATATCTTTTGTCGTTTAGACACAAGAGACCGAGGGAATAGTCGTGACTCACCCTGTATAGTTAAGTAGTAAGTTCATATATACTCATATTTCATCTCATTGTATCTATCATTTAAATTTACCGCCAAAATTTTCAGTTATTAAATTTACCTTATGTGATGCGGGCTGAAGCGTTTTGTCCCTCTTATTAAAAAACAGCGGCAAGTCCTCTGTCTACCGACATTAACTTTTTTAAGCGCGGCGTTACCAACTTCTGGTAACTAAGTATTTACTTATATTGGAAACCGCAGGTGACAGACTAACAATTTATCAAGGTATTCTGTTCGGTTTCATTGAGTCTATCCTACCTTATAATTATGGCACGCAAACCACTTACAACCTGTATATACAATTGAAAACAAAAACAATCTGTAACAGAAATTTTCAAAATATGTAATGGTTTGAGAAACAACGAATTTTCCGTATTTTATATACACAATTGTATCGGTATAGCAAAATATTAATAGAAACACATACACAGTGTGGTCATAAAGTTTGGAACCAAGCTTATATACGCATTATTTTACATTTTTAGGAAAAACGTTCGGACAGGTAAATTTTCTTTTTTAAAACGCCATCTTTTGACATACAATTTTTTTCTATGACGTCATTGGTTTTTAGAGTGATGACGTCATCAAGCCTTTTTTTAAATGGCAACCATATAATTTTTTTATCGTTTTTGGTAGATCTTTATATCCTCCAAATAGTGATATAAAACAATTGGTATGTTGCATCACAATTTTTTTTAAATAATATAAATTTAGAAAAAAAAATAAAAAATTTTTATTTTTGTACAAAATTAAAATTAAATTAAAAAAAATACATCTGAACTTAAATTTATTGTAACAGTTAACGTAAATTTTCAAAATGGACCCCACCAACAAACTGACAGTGTCCCAGCCAAGTGTAAACACTTCGTATACTCGCCTCAATTATGTCTGGGGATATTTGTGTAATTTTTACGCGAATTCGTCGTTTTAAATCTTCTAAATTGTTCGGTTTGTTAAAATACACTTTTGATGTCAAATAACCCCACAAAAAAAGTCTAACAGAGTCAGGTCAGGAGAACGAGGTGGCCATTCTATGGTGCCTCTCCGTCCAATCCATTTATTAGGAAATATTTCGTCAAGATAGTGGGGAACCTCTACACCATAATGGGGAGGTGCCCCATCTTGTTGAAACCAAATATTTGGATGGGGTACATCACCATCCTCGTGATTTGGGAAAATAACAGAGAGCGCTGGAACCAGTTCAAATCTTAAAAATTCTAAATATTGCACAGCAGTCAAATTCCCTTCAAAAAATATGGTCCTAAAATGCGTCGTCCAATCATTCCAACCCATACGTTAACTTTTTCTCTGGGCTGAGTATGACACGCTTGAGTCCAATGCGGATTGGTCTGCGACCAATATCTGCAATTATGGCGGTGAACAGATCCATTTAGGCAGACCGTAGCTTCATCAGAGAAGACGATGTTTTCCAAGAAATTTGCATTTTGGTCACAACGTAACATTACGTCTTCACAGAACTGCAGTCGACGATCTTCGTCATCCACATGTAATTCCTGTACAAGTTGAACTTTGTAAGGATGATAGTGTTCTTTTTTAAATAAGTTGACGACAAATGAGTGAGCCACCTGATTGGCTAACGCAAGTTGTCTGGTGGAAACATGATGCCTTTCTTCTGCTTCTAGAAGCACATTTAATTTCACATCTTCTCCTATTTCAGGTCTACCTTGGCGTGGTCGATCTTTTACGGATCCAGTTTCGGTAAACTTTCCAACTAGTTTTGTCACCGTAGACCTGGCAATTGGAGGTCTATCAGGATGTTCATGGTTAAACAATTCGCATGCTTCTGCATGCGTTCTTTGTCTGTCCCCGTACCCAACCATAATTAAAATTTCGATTCTTTCTCGCTCAGATAAATGTGCCATTTTTTATATTAGCGAAAATGAACAATTTTTACGCAATGTCTAAGAAATTTAACGTCAAAAATAGAAGTAAATAATTCAACAATGTTGTCGCCAGAGAAACAATTTCAAAATATTAGTGTTCTAAAAAAATAATTTGTATAAAAAGAAGAAAGAATGTCATAAAGAAATATTTTGCAAAAAAGTGCGTGTTTTTGTTTTTGTAAATTTTTTGCATAGTAACATGAGTACATGTGCTTTTCACGATCCGCTTTGTTTGTTGGTTGTTTTTTCTTGTGGTTTGATCTGGAGCGAATAACGCAGATTACTATTGATCGCAAAGCATTTACACTCGGCTGGGACAGTGTCAGTTGGTTGGTGGGGTCCATTGTGAAAATTTACGTTAACTGTTACAATAAATTTAACTTCAGATGTATTTTTTTTTAATATAATTTTAATTTTGTACAAAAATAAAATTTTCTTATTTTTTTTCTAAATTTATATTATTTAAACAAAAATGTGATGCAACATACCAATTGTTTTATATCACTATTTGGAGGATATAAAGATTACCAAAAACGATAAAAAAATTATATGGTTGCCATTTAAAAAAAGGCTTGATGACGTCATCACTCTAAAAACCAATGACGTCATAGAAAAAAATTGTATGTCAAAAGATGGCGTTTTAAAAAAGAAAATTTACCTGTCCGAGCGTTTTTTCTAAAAATGTAAAATAATGCGGTTATAAGCTAGGTTCCAAACTTTATGACCACACTGTATATTTTTGTGGTATTGTACATTTTACTTGATTTGAGTATGTTATCTTCGGTAATAATAAACTCAAAAACGTAGGTAGCGTTAACTGCGAAATGTTCAGTACTATACATAAGATAAGTGATAACACATGTGCGTTTATCTGAAAATATGAGTCAAAGGAATGATATAAGCTCTATATTTACTAATTTTCTAAATTACAGACACATTCAAAGGGACTATAAAATAAAATGTTTAAAAATAGATAAGCTATATATGGAAACAAAATTCTATATATGATATGTGTTAATTTTCTAACATCAACTTAATAAATGTCATTAATATTTGTATAGTATGGGTTTTACTCGATCATTTTATGTGCGTATGTGTGTTCCACGTATAGCGGTGAAACTCTCTCTAACCAACTTAAAGGTGAGATGCACAATTAGCTCTTAAATGTGTTTTAATTAATTTCTTTCGGTAACTATCACTTCACTATATAAAATTTGTCATAACTTTGTCAATTAATAAATTCTAATACAACTACACACAACAGTACCAGTCTTATTAAGGTCGAACCTAGAAAATGTGTGTGTAAGACAGGATGTTCAGATGTTTGCTCAATTTAATATGATACAATTTATATAGAAACAATACGAAAATGAATTATAATAAATAATTATTACAATAAATAATGCATAAGAACGCTTTTAAACTTGTTACCGTAGAGAAAATTTAAAATGACTGCAATGAGATTATAAAGATTATCCGAGCGAAAGTTTTACATATAAACAGAGTTGCATTCAAGAGAAATATAAATATGTACATATGTATCAAGTGATTATTCCATTAACTTATTTCCGATTATATAATTCATTGTTTAAGAAATGTACTGTTATTAATATAATGTTTACTTTTATTATAAAATCGGTGTTTAATCTTCTAAATAGTTAGTGATGTCCAAAGTTAAATGTGCACTCTTGTTAACCTCGCTATAACTGGAGCTATTATGAAGTTTTCAAACACTTCGGTAAATTTTAAAAAAAGCGTAATTAACAGTTTAGTAGATCAGGCTATTAAATTAGCTCACCCTGATTTTAGAAAAGAAAATTTAAGCAAAGTAAAAACAATACTAGAAAAAAATAGTTATCCTAAAGAGTTTTACAATAAATTAATCACAAAAAGAATAAATAAAATATATAACACAGGTACAAAATTAAATAATAACATATACCACACTATACCATATATAAACAATTTAAGCGACACAATAAAACACGAATTAAAAAAATCAGACATTCACATAACTTTCATACCTACCAACAATAGACATTTATTCACAAATTTAAAAACACCCATTAAACATGGTAATCAAAGTAATGTCGTTTATAAATTAGATTGCAAAGATTGTAATAAATGTTATATCGGACAAACCAAACAATATTTAAAGAAACGAATTTATAACCATCAATACACTGTTACACATAACGTCACCGCTGAAACTGCTTTATCTAAGCACTCTAAAGATAGACGACATAATTTTGATTTTCAAAACACTAAAATTTTAAAAAAGGAAAATAATTATAAAAAAATATTAATTTACGAAATGATATACATTAAGAAAGATGAAAACGCGGTAAATTTTAGAACGGATATTGACAATTTAAGCGTTATTTACAATAATTTAATTCACGCATGAATTTTATTAATTTTAAGCTCTTGACTAGGTTTTTTTGCCATGTTTTTCCCTAGTCCTTGAACAGAATTGTTAGAACTTGACAAAAAATAGATTGATATACGAATAATTCAAATCATTTCGATTTCTAATGTTGTATTAAATCATTATTCCTTCATTATTACTTGTGAATATAATTAAAATTCGATATATCAATGAATTCTTTGTTTTTTAGATAATTTTGTTGATAGACATGGCAATTTATATTTATATTTTTAGTAATTTGACATATATTAAATGTCAATTTCTTCCACCGAAGAAGTTATTTAACGAAAACATGTTATATGTTATGGAATAAATTGGTATTTAATTATTTATTGTTTTATTGACCTCTAAGTGGAAATAAATCACGAATTAAAAGATTATGAAATTAGTTAGAATTATCAAATTGCTATATTTTATTCTAATTGAGACGGTGAAAGCAGAAAAAAATGAATATTCTTTTCCCTGATATTCTCAAAAATATATTTTTAATGAAACGCCCTGGATATTCTTTGATATTCTCAAAGAAAACAATAGTTTAAACAAAAAATTATATGACTAACGTAAATCTAAAGATAAAAAAAACAGAAAACAGTTGAAGATTCTAATATTTGCCAAATAGTATACAAGTTATGTAATGATTGAATATTATAAATAAATAATTACGTACAGGTTCTTGTAGTAGTTGTCAAATAGTTTTTTACGACTATCTACTTATCAAAAATGTGATATACTGCAAATATATTTAATTTGCAGAAAAAAAATCAGAAGAAGCATTGTAGTTTTTTAAAAATTTTTTGTTTATGTGTGGTGGGTGCTTAGTTGCAGTGACTCTCAAAACTGTATTACTTGTCTGGCTATATATAATTGCACTGCAACTCTAGCGATGTAGTTTTGTGTGTGTAAATTGTGTTCAAGTGGCTTTGTGACAGCATCATATCGCCTTTTATAATGCCGCGCTGTTAATCACTTCGCTCCTAACAGTGAATGATAAGCCGATCGGGATTTCAATCCTCTGAAAAAATGTCACCGCCCCTCCAGAGAATTGAAACCTGGCTCTTATCGTTCCACCACAACGATAGTCAGCCGCGTAACCACTGTGGCTATCGACTCGTAAACGCCGGAATTTTCGGAACATTTAATAGTAAATAAGCAATACGTTTGCGTTTTAACAAATAATTGCAAAACAATGAATCAGCATTTGAGAAAAGAAGGCATTCATCTTGGACCAGGAAACGGAAGTAAGCAGTAGTAAATAGCTAATGCTTCAACTGTTGTTTCCATATATTAGATATTATGCTATAGCACGACCAATTCTATTTGACCAACGGAAAATATATCAATTATTACCGGAACCCCCTTCCTTCTCACCTCCTTGGCCTATATACTCGATTAATACAGTCTGGTACAATAAAGTCATATGCGTAAATTATTGTTTTTTAGATCCTAAAAAGATAATAATTTTAACCCAAGAGGCTCTATAGTTTAATAACTAAAGACCGCAAGTGTGGTTCGGTGGTAAGGGTGTAACTACATCGGCTTTACCGAAATTAAAACGGGCGTTATTTAGAGAAACTTTAGGCTAGAATTAATGAAAACACAGACATAATATACAACCTTACCTTATTAGCAAACAAACACCTTAAAGCATTTTCACGAATTTTCGACATTTTAAATACGTTGCAACCGAATTATAGGTACGCGTACTTGCAATGCATGATCAATACCGTACGATGACTGCCTATACGAACTATACATGTATATTTCACTACATACATACTTGTACCATAGGCGCGCGCCGTTAAGGCCGCTCCCGATGTACTGCCGCTGGAACAGAACCAATTCTTGCGGTCTTTATAACTAAAAATAGACATAACCTTACATTCGCATTGTTTACATGATAAACGTCAAACTTCAACAACTCGAACATTTTTTCTCATAGTGTACCTTTTAAAACAAAGGTGCTGGGACAGCGGTCACATTAGATTGGTCGAAAATTAGAATATCACATTTTTCGAGATGAGTAAATAAAATTTTTAGATTAATAAATGATGAATAGATAATCACAAAAAACGCTTTATTTTACATTTGCTACGAAAATCTGTATACAATTATTTATTCCATAATATTTGGTCATTGCCTTACACATTATTTGGCAACTATGAGAAAATTCAAGTACTTTTTTATTCACTTATTTTTAGATTACAGTAGTAACGTAAAATTAATCTATTGTTCAAAATATTGTTTTCTTTAAAAAAAATCTAAAAATACGCAAGGCGTTCCAATAAAACACTGAGTATCTCGAATCTGAATATTTAATTGTTTTTCTGTTTCATCTCAATTAGAATAAAAAATATCCAACTTCCTAATTTAACCAACTTCATAGCTCCAATAATAAGAAAGTTAGCAATGGCACACTTTGGACACAATGTATACATATCAGTTTGTAATAAACCCAAATAGAGCACTTATCTATATCCGGATTAGCCTTTGATACTAATGTAACCGCAAGCCAAATAAGATCTAACTTGAATTTACTAAGAGATTAGCATAACACATTTTATCCCACAGCAAACAATTTCAACGAGTAAAGACGTGTCAAAACCAGTGTATTGAAGTAACACGCACAACCAAGACTGAAATTTGAGCGTAAGATAGTGTGGGATAGAATGAATGGAATATGCACAAGAAAAGTAAAGTTACATGGAGTTGATTGGTGAGGACCAAAACCAAAAATGTTTAGTAGTGTTCTGACTGTGTACAAAAATCACATTCTGAGCGTCATTAAATGTTTCATTCAGCTTTTCTAAACATACAATTTAATACCATTAACCAATCTCATTTGCTCCACGATAAGCTTAAGCTTTGTTCGAAATATGTATAACAAACATCTTCATTGCCTTTTGTAAAATTAAACATTTTCAATTATATGTAATAAAATTTTGACATAGTACCTGTGGCACAAGATAATACTACTTACAAGTTGCAAATGGCTAGTCCTCAGATTGTTTGACCTTTTGTTTTTCTAATCAAGAAAAATCTTTTTGTATTCAATATTTCTCCCCTTATTTGCAATTTCATATTGCACAGAGCTCTAATTGGTCTTTTTTTGGGGGTGTAGAACGATATATTGTACTCGTCCAGTTCTTTGTTTATAATACTGTAGTTAGAATATTCATCCCTCCGATTATTCCCAATAAACGGGGGATCTTTTTTACGTAACACAGCTCGTGTGGGGCGATTACTGATCGATTAAGTGTTCTTAAAAATCGTTTACATATCCGTGGCTTTTCACTTCCTACTTTGAAATAGAAGACGTTGTAAACTTAATGATAGACGTACTAGTCGCAATGAAATCCCATTCTCTTTACTATCGCCAAAGTCTCAACACTTTTTAAAAATCTCAGATCGATCGTCAGAAAGTTTTGCAAAGCATTGTAACTTGCATTTCTCTTAGCAAGATAGCAGATTTTTTTCGTACATAGTTTTTGTTTTATTAGTTATATTTTCTTTACCAATGTTGGTTAAAAGCTCGGAAACAGTTGCCGACCAATTTTCATTTTATTCGATTTTATTTCATAAATGTAAGCGTACAGTCTGTTCCAAAATTAATGTCACACCCGCAATTAAAAGATCCAATAAAAATCATCTTCCCTATAACTCGACACAATTTTTTATTGATGAATATCAATATTGTAATTGCGCTCTAAAAAAAGCGGTCAAACCTAGTGCATTCGTTTTGCAACAGAAGTTATAATGTATCTTTCATCACATCAAACGACATTAATTTTAGAACAGACTGTACATGTTTTAACCCTGCCCAAGATTCGGATTGATATTTTCTGATTCAGAATTTGAAGAATCGCTACATTGAGAGCTGCTAATGGATGTAGATGGCGATAAGGCTGGAATTTAAATCGTCACAGCAAACATATTCATTTTTCTTTTTTTCGATATTGAGATTTATACCTATGTCTGCTAATGCAATTTTGCCCTCTTGAATATTCATTAAAGTCACCAGTAATGTGCCCCTTTCTCTGGCTTTTGAAGCATAATTAACAATGCGGCAGATGTCCGTAGTTCCAGTATTCAACAAGTTTGAGCACTCTCAGGCCTGCATCTGGATCGATGGATAAGTCGAATTAAGTAGGAATGCAAATCGTGTCGTTATAGACTTAAAAAATACCTAATCGGAGCTTTTGTGAAATGTTTCACAATTTTGCTAGCTACACTCGTAGACACAACAGGTTTTATCACTTTTACCACAAGGCAACATCGACACTTGTGCCATCTCACAGTTCGTTAGAATTATTCAGCACTTTTGGTAACGTTTTATAACAAAAACAGAAAAATCGAGAATTTAGAATTAGAATTTGGTAAGAAAAGAAAACCGTATCTGGCAATTTGTTTTTTTTTATGTGTGGTGAATACTAGTTACATTTCCATGGCTTCCTAAGCTGCATCGCTTGTACTACTACCATGCAACTTTTGCTGTATAGTTTGTGTGTGTTTAAAATGGTTAAAATAACTTTGTGATGCCATTATTTCACCGTTTATAATATCGCGCTGTTAATCACTTTGCTCCTAATAGTAGACGGCCTAAAATTGTTGGCAAATTCGGATAATATGCGAGCAGTATGTAAGAATGTAATAAAGGAATGCAGAGTATTGTGGAGTCGCTTGAAAGTAATTTGAGCGATTTCTTTTTTCCTAAGTACAACTTTTAACTTTTTTTTAACTTTTTCTTTCAATGAATTGTTTTATATATGGAATATTTACTTTTCTTAAACTTTAAAGAATTACACCACTTATCACATTGAAACAAAAACATGATAATAATGTAATTCCCAGCTAGCATGTACACTAGGAATACTTTCTGATTGGACGAACTGCCGCTGCACATACGTAGGATGGATAGTAGACAGTATTGCATTCACTCACTTCAGACTATATTGCATTCATTGCGCACGTCAAAATATGTAAACACAGCTGCGATTTCTGGGACTATTTTAAAAACGCTGTAGCTGCATTTATAAATATGGAAAAAAGCATCTATTATTTGACGTATTTGACTAGGAAGAATGATGATGTTTCATGTATTTCGAATAAAATAATACTGTAGTCTTATGAAATTGTTTTGAAAAGTAATTTCATTACTTTTGCGGTTTGTCGTTGAACTAGGGTAAGATCTAAACCAAAAGCATGTTTATTATACAATAAATAATATCAAATGTTTAGTACTTTGATTTATTTAAAACATAACAAAATAATTATAAGTATATATTTATGCTGAAATGATGATGCTTATCAATGAATGAATGTGCGGTTTCAGTGTCTATTTTAAAAACACTGTAGTTGCATTTATGAATTTACAAGGCCGATTGCATCTATTTATTGTGGTTTTTGCGTAGACATAGACAGGTAGGCAAAAAAAAAACATATTCTGTATTTCTGTAATATTTATTTATGTGAACATAACACAGGCTTATTGATAAGCCATCCAGATAAATGTCGAAAATAGTCTTTCACGAAAAATGAGTAATATTAGACACTGACCTATATCAAAGCAAGCAGACACGACGATACTATTCAGTTCTTTATACAGCATTAGCAACAGTTAACAATACGCGTGTTTTCTGGTGACGTCTGGGGTAGATCATGATCTCATATACAGACAACGGCCATCTATGATTTTTCCCTGTGTATTTCATATGGCGTTAAAATTAGTGTTCGTATTTTAAGTAGTTTTTCATGATTATTTAAGTGATTATTTAAGAACCTTTTTTGTATTAGTTTGTAGGTATTTTCATAATTATAGACGATTATTCATTGTCACTGTGCGTGTTATATTTAAGAAAATGTAGTGCGTTATTCTGTTTTTTTTTGTACGTAAAAATGTATATTTGTCGTTATTTATTAAAGAAACGTTTCTTTTCTCTAACAGCTGCACAATCTATAGGAGAGATTACTAATCTAAAACATTTATTTGGTCAGTCTTGTCTACTAGATATCAGTGAAGCTCCTATTACATAGACAATAGTGTATGTATAAAAAGTTAACAAGTGCTAATAATTTAATGATATGCTTAGTACAAACCCCTGTCTATAAATACAAAATTACTAATATTTCCTTAATCTTTATGATCTGCTACCTATTATTGCAACTGTATATTTGGAGAAACAGTTTCCCGATGGGTTTCCCGATGGAAGTAGACAAAGAATTCTGTAAAACATACTTTTCCTATTTATTCTGCAGATGTGAAGAAAAAAATCTGCTTTTAATAAACAACGGAAAATGTAATTTTTTTTACTTACAAAAATGAGCTACAATAGACCTATGGGTCGCAGTAGCAAGAGGCCACATAGCCATCCCACTTAATTATCTATCTACGTACAAAAATAAAAATACATAATAACACACTATAGTAAACGTATACGTATTGCTAACTGAACATGACCACTCAATAATCGTCCATAATTCAGAAAATACGTAAAACCTACACTTAAGATTGTGTTGAATGATTCACTACAATTTGCAGAACCTACCAACACAAAAGAGGTCCTTAAATAATCACAATTATATGAAAAACTACTTAAAATACGAACACTAAATTTAACACCATCTAAAATACAGGAGAAAAATCAAAAGTGGCCTTTGAGATCATGATCTACCCCAGTCTCTGACGTCACCAAAAAACACGTGTATTGTGGTGTCTACTTGCTTTCATATAGTAGGTCAGTGTCTAATATGACTCATTATTGTCTTGTGTATGAATACTTATCAATAAGCCTGTTATATTCGCATAAATAAAGATTCCAGAAATACAGAATATGGTTTTTTGCCTACCTGTATATGTCTACGCAAAGACCACAATAAACAGATGCAATCGGCCTTGTAAATTCATAAATGCACTAAAGCGTTTTTAAAATAGACACAGAAACCGCACATTCATTCATTGGACGCCTTCAGTTATTATATCGGTAAGTCACCGGTAAGTAATGATGAGTGAAGTACCGCACTGAATATCTATATGCTAGGAGTACAGTACCTAAAGTGCAGGTATTCAGTTCATTACTTCATTAATCTGGATTTACCAATGTGGTAACTGAACACGACCATTGATAAACATCATCATGCATTTCAACATAAGTGTATACTTATAATGATTTCGTTATGTTTTAAATAGATAAAAGTACTAAACCTTTGATATTGATATTTATTGTATGCAACATGTATGTAACATGCTTTTGGTTTAGATCTTATCCTAGTTCAACTACAAAAAAAGTTCACCGCAAAAAGTAATGAAATTATTTTTTAAAACAATTTAATAAGACTACAGTATTATTTTATTCTAAATACTTGAAACATCAAACAAATTTCTTCCTACTCAAATACGTCAAATAATAGATTCTTTTTTCTACATTTATAAATGCAGCTACAGCGTTTTTAAAATAGACACATAAATCGCATCTGTGTTTACATATTTTGACGCGCGCAATGTATGCAATAAGCTGTCTACTATTCATCCTACGAATGTTGAGCAATATGGTGTACAAACACAAAGTGTTCCTAGTGTACATATAGCTAAAGTTAAAAATATTACGTTTAAAAAATCTGCACACCGGTGATATTTTTAATTGGATTTATTAGAACATTCATTCAATATCCAATATAAGATGTGTATTTGTTTAAGAAAACTTTTTTTAAGAAACATGATATAAAACAATAAGCAAACCTTTATTAACAAATAATTAAATCTTGAAATTAACCACCATTAGCCAAACTACAAGACTCTGTTCGTCGCTTAATTAACATAATTTAAATAAAAAAGATTCGACAAAAAAGTAATCCAACAGCTTTTGCAAAAATAAATTTTAGATATACACTACTGTGCAAAAAAATATGTGTAAATTAAATTCTTTGTAAATATGATTTTTCTAGTACGGTTTCAGGGATATCTTTGTTACGATAGTGGTCTGACTAAACAAAGTCATATCCATCAGTTTGGCCGGTAAATTTAGAGAAACCCCTTATTATATCGAACAACATACAGTATTAGTTGCGCAATAAAATAGGTGTGCGCTGATTGTATATCATCAAAATTATTATAGTAAGTTTATATACTTTAAATTTCGATCTAGACGCCTGTGTGAAGTGCAAGTAATATTTAGCTTCATTTTAACATAAAATACAGCAAAAGAAACAAATGCTTAATTGTAGAAATGGGTCGCAGTAAGGCATTGTACGCCAGAATTGCGTATTCTTATCTTAAAATTGAGAAATGAAGGTAAAACGTAGAAGTTTATTGCAGAAACTGTACGTTGCTCGCAAAACATGGTAACAAATGCATTGAAATGGAAATCAAGACCTGAAAAACGAGAAAAATCAACATACGAACAACTTTCATTGATGCAAGTAAACCATTTATCACTTCCAGATATATAAGAAATGAAATGGGTCTTAATATAAACTCCTCGATCAGGAGACGTTTGTTCGAGTTAAAATTTCCTGCACGAGTACCGAGAAAAGTCCCTTGATTGAGTCGACAAAACGTTTTGTGCAGAATAGAATTTGTGAAGAATCACATCAATTAGGAACCACAAAATTGGCACAATATTTTACGAAGTGATGAATCAACAATGTGTTTATTTGGGTCAGATAGAATTAAAACTTATGTGCGACGCCCGACAGGAAAAGAATATGCGCCTAAATATACTACAAAAACTATTAAACATGGCGGTGGAAATATGGGGTTGTTTTTCGTGGTATGGGGTTGTTTTTCGTGGTATGGGGTAGGTTCAGTTTTCTGGATAAAACAAAAAATTACACAAATTCACTACATCAATATATTACCAAATATCATGCTTCCTTATGCTGAAGAAAAAATGCCGCTGCGTTGGACGTTTCAAGAGGATAACAATTCTAAACACACGTCTAGGGCAGCAAAGCAGTGGTTTGCTGAGAATGATGTGCGTGTAATGGCATGGCCCGCTCAGTCGCTAGACTTAAACCCCATAGAACATCTATGGGGTGATGTCAAGAAAGCGTTAAGCACGTCAAACCCTGCAAATCAAAATGATTTATGGACATCGGTACTAAACGCTTGGCACTCAATTCCTATTAAGCGATGCCAGGATTTAATAGGTTTTATGCCACGTCGATGTGCTGCCGTTTTTCAAAATCATGGATATGCCACGAAACATTAATTCATACATTATACTACCTGTAAAGTTTATATTTTGTACTTATTTTATATGCATTTATTTACTTTTGTTAAACACACCTATTATTTTGCCCAGGTTACTTTCAATAATTTATGTTATTATAGAAGTATGTATAATTGAATATTTGATCCTCTTCTTTTTTATGTGTGACAAGTGTACATATTAATATATGCATATATATTTTTAACGGTTCTATGTTAATTCTTAAATTAACCCGATTTTGTATAAATTACATCGCACGCCTGTTTTTTGCACAGTAGTGTATGTTAATGTGTGAACTGTTTTCATAAAAAGACAAAAGGATCCTCTTAAATAATATAAAATATACATTTCCAACTATACATACCGTGAATACGTCTTCCACTTTTACTTGTTTCTGGACTTGTTCCTTTTCCATATTTGATTGTTGATTGATTTTTAGCACTTTCTTTAGGAAGTCGGTATTCACCTTCATCTACATAATGAAAAATCGTAATTAGTTTTACATCCACTCCCTATTATAAAGAACATCAATAGACAAATCAAATTATAGTCAACATACTAAGGGGGATAAAAATATATCACATTTTAGTACATTATGTAAAGCAGAAACAATACTTTTACTTACCTCCTGTGGTTCGATTTTCTTCTCACCAGAGCGTCCTTGTCTATTACTGGAGGGATATTGAGACTTGGGTAACTGAAACCGATACATTAAGAAGGAAACTAAATGATAATTACTAAAATCTTACCGATGCTGCATTGCTTTTAGGTTTCTCATTACTGGCAAACATAGGCATAAAATTTCTTGACTGTTGAGATATAATTGGAGGTGGTACAGGTTGCTGCATTCTCGAAAGCTGTGGTTGTGGATGTATGTACGCGTTATTATAAGAATTTTGATACATGTAAGGTGGATATACTGGAGGACCCGTTTTCCCTGGAGGACAGGCTACAAACGCAGAGTGTTGTGCAGCATTGTACTGTCTGTGTGATATGTCCATATTTTGTCTTGTTCTCATTTGTTGTGTCAATTCACCTGTAGCTAGATATTATTAGATCTCATGAAAAAAGCAGTTACTTAGAGCACATTTGAACTCTTAATTTACCTACAAAACTGTATTGCAATTACCTGTTTTTCCTGCCTTAAATTCGTAGTCTCTTTGTCCATACGACTTATTGATCAAGGCAGATTTTGGAAGACGATAGCCTCTATTAACACAACAATTTAACGATAGCCCTCCAGGAAACTCTTCATCAAACACTATATCATATAACACATCGTCGTTACTATCTCCTTCTGATTTATGTACTGCTATAACAGTGCCTCTCAAACCTAATGGAACTGTGTAGCTTTCCCTAACATTAACAACTCTGTCGTATAATTGAAATTTACTATTTGCATCCGGAACTACATTTCCTATATATAAATCGGGCTGAAAATAAAATAAACATAATACCAATACAGTTCATAGTATATAATCATTTAAATTTACCGAAAAGTAACAATAACAAAAATCATAAAAATGAAAATGAGAAACTACTAAAGTCATCGAAAAATAGCAAGTCTTTACTAATTAATCATAACTGTCAATATAACAATGTCAAAGATGGAGTCCAAAACTACTGTAATACTTAATAACAAACATAATGTAGCGCTTGATACGTGTAGTTGAACGCGGTTTTACTAGAACACAAATCATTTTGGTGTAGAAAAATACTTTTTGTCATATACTTCTTTAACAAATCGAACATTTAAAGAGAAAAAGATTATAAATGCATCAGTTTATAGTTTGCCTCAATGATCTTACTGGAATGGATACTAAACTAAATACATATATACATTCATACATTTTCCAATGTTTGTAAACCACTATTATTGCTCCGTAAAATTGGGATCTGTCAAATTTATCTTTGTCGCATGGACGCAATGGCCACTAATCTTTGTACATATATTAATCAATGGATAAACATATAAAGTAGATTTAACCATTAAAATAATAGTGCCCTCATTTTTACATACCATGAAGACAAATTTAACTAAAAATACAAAAATCTTACTATTAAACGTGGGAGTAACCAGACTTTTTCACTTCTACAACTAATACGTCAAAAATTCTTCTAGATGCATAAAAAAGCGAATAAAAATGAAATGTAATGTATCTGATCATTACGTAATGGATAAGCATATTTATATTCAAGTTATATATAGAAGAATATATTTTTATAAAAAATTCTCATTCTTCTTAATGTGGATAGTTGTCCTATGATTATCTGATAAGTCTTATCATATGTATCTACAGTGATCTTTAAATATATCCGGACACGTCTAACTAGAGAAATACCTCGCGGTCCATATTTTATTCTAGATAGGCGGGGACCAACATACTTCCTACAGAATAAATAAACTTCGGCGTAATCGTAGTTTGTCGCTCTCGCAATGACATTGCATATATACAGAGTGATTGATTGAGACCAGCCATTAAAGACTGCGTCTCCTAGCTTCTAACTAAAAATATTTCCAAGATGGTGGCACTTCCGTAAGTGTCCGAAATGGACAACTTTCTTATTTCAAATAGAAGGATATAGTTTTCTTTGCAATTTCGAAATCTAAGGGTTATTCTAGAGGAACTTTTACTAGTATTCCGTATACTCGTGCAGTCGTTTTTGAGATTTTTTGACTTTTTCGAAAATTTTTGGCGGTAAGTCATGAAGCTTAAAATTATGTACGGTCGCCATTTTTTGAGTGAAAATTCTGAAAATGATGAGATGTTGAAGAGATCTTGATGTTTTTACTACAGTTCTTAGAATTAGCGTATTATATACATGGTATTCAAAATTACTAAATGACTGTTAAAACTCGATTTTCTCAAATACAATGACCCATCTTGTTTTTAACCTACCTGTTATCTACCTGTAATAATTTTTGACTTATTAACGTTTTTGATAGAGTTTGTTGAAAATTATAACATTTTCTTAATAGTAAGCCATGGAAATGACAAGAAACGTTCTTATTAGTAACAGTCGCCATAACCTTTCAAGTTTGATTGCTTTGTGTCCATCGAAGTGAAAATGAAAATTATTCAGACATGGATATTTTAATTTATTTTATATTCGTGGGATATGTAACAAGATTGTTTAAAGAACTTGACGCGTGTTCAGTGAGAGATATCCTCATTTGAAAACTACAAGGAACTGTATTGGAGTCACTTTTGTTCGTACTCGGTACCAATGAAATGATAAAATGTATAGATAACTGTGAAATCTGTATGTTTGCGGATAATAGGCCTGAGAATATTTAATATTTAGAAGTAATGATAGTTGCTAACTTTAATTTTAAAACGCATATACAATATCTTTTAAACAAGATTTATAAAAACGTATTCTTTCTAAACAGAATAGCTAAAAGTTTTTCATTATATATTATGTTACAATTGTATAAGGCTATTATATTAATTTATTTTGATTTTAGTTGTACAGTGTTGTTTGTATTACGCAATAATGAAATGCAAAAATGGCAAAAATTATAAAATAAAGGATTCAAAATAATATTCAAATGTAATAAGTAGAGCAGGGGTGGAACCATGCCAACTCGACAGTCCAATCGCCTCGACAATGATATTGAGAGTGTATTTGTCGAGACGGACAATATTTGACACTATGATAAAACGCTGTAGCGGTATCGACAGCGAGATCGTTTAAGATCGGTAAATCGACAACTTATGACTGATCAACCTAAAAACGTTGGAGCTCTCGTTCTCGTGTTCGCGGCATGCACGTGGTTCACTTGTTCGTTTAAATATCGTTTCATTATTGTTATATTAATTTTCTATTATTACTATTATTTTAAATTACGTTAAAATTGTATATATACATAGAGGTCATCATATTGCCAGTAAATATGGCATTACATATGATAGAAGAAGAAAGAGAAAGACGGGAACGCATCCGGAATTTCAAAATCGAAAGAAGAAATATGAGAAATGTAACGGAGCTTTAGGCTGTTCACGTCAATTAGCAACCAATTTAATGCATTTCTTGGTGCCATTAATGAATACAAATGCCCATCCCAATTCTTTGTCAGCGGAGTTAAAGATATTTATAACATTATCATGTTATGCAACCGGCGGCTATCAAAAGTTAGTAGGACAAAGTTAAAATATTTCTGTCAGCCAGCAAACCGTTTCCCAGTGTATAACTACAGTAACTAATTTAATTGTGGATAATTTAACCAGTTAATGGATTAAATTTCTAACAGAAGACGAAGAAAAACGCAGAGTGGACTATTTTGGAATTCAACGGGATTTCCTGGAGTATTAGGCGCGATAGACTGTGTATTCGAATACTAGCACCCGCACTCGAGGAACACAATTACGTACAAAATATATGCAAGTATGAGTAGATGAAGCCTAAAAGCTCGTCCAAGCAAAATATTTTATTTCAAATAAGCGATTGTAATTTACGTAATTGATCAATAAATGCTTGTTACACCGGAGCTACACATGACGCATTTATTTGGCGCAGTTCTGCTTTGAAAGCATACATGGAAAGATGTTATCGGATGGGTGACAGATCTTCGTGGATATTAGGTGGTTCTGGGTATCCTCAGCAACCATGGTTGATGATGCCCATCATTGGAGCTGTATTAAATTCACCTGAGGATCGCTACAAAAGATGCCATATGCAAGCCAGAAATTGTTTTGAAAGGTGTAACGGTGTATTAAAAGCACGATTCCGATGTTTAGCAGGTGAAAGAGGGTTACATTATAATCCTACTCTTGTTGGAAAAATTGTTACAGCATGTGCTGTTCGACACAATATGTGCATAGCAAATAACAACGAAAATGAAGCCATTGATGAAATTGGCGAAAATAATGCAGAACTAGAAAATGCTGATGTACAACGTGAAGACTTATTGAATGAAGCTCGAGATATAAGAAATAATATTATTAGGGACTATTTACTAATTAATAGTTGTGCTTTTATCCGTTATCTTGTGCGTTATGTATTGTTCAATGTCATAAATAAATACAAGGTAATTAATGTATTTAATATATATCTAAATATACACTTATGTATTTTTTAATTTTTTTGTTACAGTAACACAAAAACAAATAGAATATTTATAAGAGATCTAAGTAGTTGAATATTTAATAGTTATAATATTTCTTGTTTGGTGCAAAAAAACTAGAACATTACATTCTTCTTTCGGCTCTCCTTTTTAACGACGTGGATATTCTAGACAAATGGATATTCGTTTGGCGCTGCTGTGTTGATAGAGATGCTATACTTTGCTCTATGTTCACTAGCTACTCCCATTGTCTCACGATGATATTCACCGAGTTGGCTCTCTGTTTCTTTCTGTGTTTTTACTTTCTTCTTCTTAGGAGAAGCTTCTATATGAACAGAAGTATGATGGTGTGACTTAGAGATAATCGATCCCGTTGCTGATTCTTTGTCAGGTAATGCATTTGAAGCAGTTTCGATCTTCAACACTGAGGATTCAGTACCACTAGCAAATTTTGATGTAGATGAACTTGCAGTTGCGGCTGCTACTCAAAATTCTTCAATTGTTGCATCTCACTCGACAGCCGACCAGCCTATCAAGCTCATTAAACGCTCTTCTGCAGGAGTTAAGTGCTTGTGTGTTGGGGCACCTCCTCCAGTCTAGTTTTGATGACCTTTTATTGCATGTGCTTTGGTTTTTACCTTATATTTCCAATCAATTACTGCAATTTTCCACTTCTCCGGAGTTTTCACGCGCAAACCGAGGGAATTCAATTTTTGTGATACCTCTTCCCATAATTGCACTGATCTCTGTCTGGAATTTTGTGTGGTAAATTTTCCAGTTAATAATTCTGGATGAACCTCTAGAAAATCTATAAGAAGATCCCAATGGACTTGAACTCTCATCCGTTTATCCATTGCTGATATGTAAATTGAAATTGGACGAAACTGTAATTACCACTACTGTTGATAATTATTTGTTATAGTAAATCAGCCACGTTTACACCTGCACTACTCTGCGGTGTGCTGCAATTTTATGCAATGGCAAAGGATGTAGTCCGCTTGTTATTGAAACTGAACTTCAAATTATAAACACTACATACAGAAATTTTATTCCTAATATAGAAAGAGTGACTACTAATATTCACAATTTAAAATTCTCTGTGTTGACTGTTTGTAAAAATCCTACAAAATGAAAATCTACGAACTTAATAAATACAAAATGGAATAATAAAACGACAAAAACTATAAAGGCGGTGAACTGTATATAATCCTTGCTTTGTAAACAAATGTTAAACTTTGACAACCAATTCTTTAATTACATTTCAAGGAAAATCTATATACATACATACTACAATATTCCTCCTTGTATTAAATATAAAGACTAATCCTTAATATTTCATTTTAAAACAGATTGAGGTCATAAATGTTGTGTAACAGTTATTCAGTTTTAGATACTCTGAGTATAAGTGAGTAAATAAAGATTTCTGAATAATTATGTGAAAGAAACAAACGCATGAATCAAATAAAATTCCCAAAAATTTGACAAAATGTTACTCAAAATTATACGTTTATATTGTTTATTTCTTATTTATAATTGCTGTATTATATTTTGTGTTTCATTCTCTTTAAAATTTCAAACGTGAACCCTTCTAAACTTTTATTATGTTAATATATATATTTAAAAAATATATCGGGAGCACCAATACATATGTATGTTAGTACATTATTAAATTATGAAGCATCGACAAGTAAGCGAGGACATTGTGACGGTCGTCTTGTGCTTTGTCGATATCGACTACAAATTTGTGGAAGGGGTGTCGATGACGATTTGGCGCGGTAGCAATTTAGATCGACTTTATTCGCTTTATGGGAAGGGTAAGAGTGGAGTGCGGAGAAGGTAACGAGGCGACCAGCATCTCGATTCGGCGCGGTTCTACCTCAGATCAATTTCTGTGTGCGCCATGAGCGCCGGTAAGAGAGAGTAATTCGTAATATATTAAAATATGCGATAGAATAGGGGCGCAACATGAGCTTGTTACCGGTATAAGTATAGTAGAGACATTTATTCTATCAGAAATAATTAAATATACATTTGATTTTCTGCTATAAAGTAATATGCATAAACACTCGATGTCGATGTCGACGACATTTTACTACGCATGCTTACACTTACATGCAGTCTAAGCGGGTACCAAACACTGAATGCTTTTTATTAGTTCTAATGCAATACAATCATCCTCACATCGGCGCACATGGCGCGCACGGAAATTGGTCTGCTCTAGTAATAGGTATAACCCCAATTAAACTAATGCTTAAAATATTAAATCTATTATATGTAAAACAGTATAGGTATGTCTATGTAGTCTACACAAAACTATGATTTTTGTTTTTAAAAGTAAAAAAAGAATATCACTTTCTTATTTGAGTGATAGTGACTGTATATGTACATAACTAGAATACAAGAAATCTAAATGACTTTTATATTGAAAAATATAATAGGGTGCAAACATCGAGCAACATTTTTGTTAATGGATTTAAGTTATTACGAATTGCCGAATAAGATAACATTTTGTATTACTTTAAATAAATTTAAGAAATTGAATTGTTGGAATATGTTAACCAGAACGTTTAATCACAATTGAACAATTGAAATTTTTGTATATGTAGTCTTATTACTTTGCGGTAATTGATACCAGTAGCTACAATTATTCGTTGAAATAAATCTAATATGTATGTACCAAAATAGCTTTGCTAATAAATACTTTCTTACTAAATATTTTGTGTGTTTGTACATAGCATTAGCTAATCAGG
This sequence comes from Holotrichia oblita, assembly GCA_023690525.1. Classification (NCBI taxonomy): domain Eukaryota; kingdom Metazoa; phylum Arthropoda; class Insecta; order Coleoptera; family Scarabaeidae; genus Holotrichia; species Holotrichia oblita. Next base: position 83,188,105 of record CM043017.1, on the reverse strand, counting down.
GCCATGAAAATCTGGCAAAATAAATTTGGTAATTTATTTTCTCATGAAGTTTCATTACTTGCAACTTATAATTAAAGACGCTGTAAGCATTTTCATCTGGGTAATACATATGTGAAATACGAACGTCATATATTATTATTTTGAATTCTCATTGTATAAGACTAGTATGTTTATATATGAGACATACAGTTGCGGCCATAAAAGATTGGCAGGGTGGAAAAACATACGTGTGAACTACCGAGCAATATTTCCTGGAAATATGTGGTGCGAATCTTATTCGTACCGATTCTTGGAATAGGTTTCAAGTGAGATTTATGTGATATATACTCTAGGTAGTATATACAAAAAAAAATCTATGCATTACAGAATAGTTTCGTGTTGCCATCGTAGGTGAAAGGTAGTGTTAAAAGGTGTAAAACTATAATTTAAGTGCTTTGGTTTGTTGTATGGTATAGAGTGATTTATTTATTAAATTATGCCAAAGAAAAAGCAGTTGGCAAAGCGTTACGCGGACAATTTGTGTTATTACACGAGCAGGGAATATCCCAAGTAAAAATCGCAAAAAAAATGAAGTGTTCGCGAGTGTTCGGAACACTGTAAAACGATATAAGGAGACTGGTTCCAATTCGAATCTGCCCAGATCCGCTAATTTTTTATATATCGTCTTAGCGGAAATGCATCGAAGATGTACGCTACGCCGAACACGTGATTATTTGACGTGTTGTGGGTAGTTGTGAGCGTTTCAATACAAACAACAACATAACCTATAAAATTGAAAACGAAATTTCTTTTTGAAGTAGTCACGAAATAATCATGAATCCACAACGAAGGAAGGCGTTCTGCTATATTTTTCCCTCAGTTGATTAATTTTCAATTCCATCAATTTTAACGAAATCAAAACAGTGCCATAGTCACGATGTTTGACATTTACGGTTTCGCTTAGCTCGTTCGGCTACCAAAGTTGGATTTGACCAACTTTTCTAGCTGCGCTAGACTACGCTGAACATGTGATTATTTGACGTGCTGCGATTGGCTTCTCATTCATTTCGTAAGCTACATGAGCTGTGCGAAAAAGTTCGCTAAGACGCAGCTTAATGCGTTTGTTCATGCCTAGAGTAGTAGCATAAAATATTAAATTTATATAATGAAGTAGCATTATTAGTTGCAGCATTGACATAGCCCTAATACAGGAACCCTGGCTTGTCATGGGACGAGTGGCAGGATTTAACGAAGCCAAAGGTAATCTAATCTATGACGTACACTCTGGCAAAGTACGATCCTGCATATTTATCAGGAAAAGTTTACAGTCACTAACGCTGCTGAATTTCTGTTCTAGAGACCTGGCAGGCAGTTGGTAGAGCACTGCGAGGATCAAAACCTCCAGATAATTATCGGGGCGGATGCCAACGCGCACAACACGGCATGGGGAAGCACCGATACAAATAACAGAGGTGAGTCACTTTTAGAATTTATAATCTCTAAAAACCTGGTAGTTCTAAACAGGGAAATGAGCCCACCTTTGTAACACAGAGAAGGAAACAGGTAATTGACATAACCCTAAGCTCCCTGTATGCAAGTACGCAGGTTACTAAGTGGTATGTGTCTGAGGAACCCTCTCACTCAGATCACCGGTATATCTCCCTGGAAATCAGAACTACTGATAAAACAGTGGAGATGTACAGAAATCCGCGAAGAACCTGTTGGCAGAAGTACAGTCAGGAGCTGGAATGCAACATCAAACAAGTCAAGCCAGAAATTAGAAATCCATATGATATTGAGCTAGCTTCGGAGCAGCTTCGAGAAGCTATAATAAACTCATATCATGCCAGCTGTCCTCAACTAAAAAGAGACAATTCCAGAGCCATAAGCTGGTGGAATGAGAAACTCTCACAGCTAAGGCAGGAAACTCGCAAACTTTTTAATAAAGCGAAAAAGACAGATGAGTGGGAAAAGTACAGGAAAACACTCAGTGAATATAATCAAGCTTTAAGAGCAGCTAAGCGCAAATCATGGAGGAAGTTCTGTGAAGATGTAGAAACTACATCGGAAGGAGCAAGGCTCCATAAACTACTGGCGAAAGATCCGATCACCCCTCTAGGGACCATAAAGAAACCTGAGGGAGATTTTACAAATACCGGAAAAGAAACTCTTGAGGTACTACTTCGGAAACACTTCCCAGACTCGGAAGAAGTCAACCCTGGCAACATACACGAACAGCAAAGTCCTGAAAATCACCCTCAGAGGGCAGAGAGGAGCTGCTGGACGTTGGCCAAAAGGGCGATAACATACGACAGGGTAGTATGGGCTATTAACTCTTTTAAACCATACAAATCGCCTGGACCAGATGATATACTCCCAGTACTTTTACAGCGGGGAGAAAGATACATAGCACCGCTGTTATGTAAGCTGTATAGAGCCAGCTTAGCTCTAGGATATATACCGAAAGTATGGAATAGGGCAAGGGTAGCTTTTATACCCAAACCTGGGCGACCCTCGCATTCGGAGGCTAAAGCTTACAGACCCATAACCCTATCATCATTCTTATTAAAAACAATGGAAAAACTGCTGGAAAAATACATTAGGGAAACCTCTCTAGAACGGAGGCCATTACACCCTAATCAACATGCATACCAGTCAGGAAAATCATGTGATACTGCCTTACACCAACTCGTATCAAGAGTAGAGGCAGCTATCAACAATCAGGAGATTGCACTAGTGGCATTCCTGGACATAGAAGGAGCATTTGACAACACCTCCTTTAACTCAATGATAAGAGCTGCCAGCAATCGTGGCGTGGAAGACACTATTTGTAAGTGGATTAGGGCCATGCTGGAAGGAAGACTCATTGAAACATCACTGGCGGGTGATACGATGCAGGTGTTGGTGCGCAGGGGATGCCCACAGGGGGGTTCTGTCGCCCCTACTGTGGGATCTCGTCATCGACAAACTGCTTGTAACCCTAAACAATGCAGGCCACTATACTCAGGGGTATGCAGATGATATAGCAATACTCATTAGGGGAAAAAGTGCAAGCATTATTTCAGAACTTATGCAAAATGCTCTGAAAACAACGGAAGGATGGTGCATGCAGGAAAACCTAAGAGTTAATCCTGCGAAAGCAACAATAGTTCCATTTACGAAAAAAAGAAAGCTGGATGGCCTAAAACCATCCAGCCAAAACCAAAACCAAAACTGTATATTTCAGTCAAGACGTAAAATTCTTAGGATTAACTCTTGACTCGAAGTTAACATGGAACAAACATTTTGAACAGATGATAGAAAAGTGCAAACGAGCACTAATGACCACCCGCAGAACAATTGGGAAAAAATGGGGATTAAAGCCACGTATGATGTACTGGCTATACACTGCAGTGGTAAGACCTATGCTAACCTATTGTTGTCTGATATGGTGGACCAAAACCACACAGAAGCAGGCAAGTGTAAAACTCACACAGATACAGAGACTGGCCTGCCTATGTATCACTGGGGCGACAAAAAGCACGCCAACAGCTGCTATGGAAACCATGCTAAACCTGCCCCCCTAGATATTTACATAAGGGGGAGGCAAGAATGGGGGCATATAGACTGAAATGTGGTGGAAACTGGAGAAACCGGAACACTTCAGGACACACCAGCATAACGACTGAAATCACAAACCCAATCTTTGAGATGGGAAGTGATACAATGATTCCCAAACTCTCCTTCGATAAACCCTTCAAGGTCGTCCTAGACTGGGATAAGTGGAGAGGAAAACAGAAACCAGAGGGCCAAACCCAAATCTGGTATGCAGATGGGTCAAAAAGGACCACAGGTTCTGGAGCAGGTATATATAGTGAAACCCTAAATCATAAAGAATATATGACATTAGGGCAATATACCACCGTATACCAAACGGAAATACTAGCAATAGACACATGTGCTCTAAGGGCATCAGAGACACAACCTAGGGGTCAGCTGATTCATATCCTGTCGGATAGTCAAGCGGCCCTAATGACACTAGCAGCTTATCAGATAACCTCGAGGCTGGCTTGGGAATGCCTGGAAAACCTAAGAACCCTGGCCAAACACAACAAGGTAACTTTGGTGTGGGTGCCAGGCACAAGGGTGTACCAGGTAACGAAATAGCAAACAAGCTAGCAAGAAAAGGTTCTGCAACTAAATTCACCGGACCTGAACCGGGTCTGGCGATAACCAGAACTGCCATACGCGGAGCAGTGGCTGAGTGGATTGCAAAAACACATCAGGCACACTGGAGGAGCGTTGAAGGGCAGGTTCATAGCAAACGAATGATGAGGCAGCCATCACGGCAGTTGACGGCGGATGTGCTGGCTCTCACGAGCTTAGAACAGTCACGAGCCTGTTAACGGGGCATGGCTGTCTAAGGAAATATCTACATAAGGTTGGCATCCTTAAGGACGAACCTATATGTAGACTATGCAATGAGGAGGAGGAGACAGCCTACCATGTCATATTCGAGTGCGTTGCGCTGGAACGACGGAGACTGCCACTGCTGGGACCAATTAACCAGCTGACAGATCTACCGGAAAAGGACCTACCACACAGGCTACTAAACCTAGTAAAAGGGACTAACCTGTTTACATAAGGAAATTCACTTGGTACCGAATAATACAATAGGCCACAGGCCGCGGTGTTATAAGGGCACGCTACTAAGCAAAACCCGGTCGGTAACCAGGGACCTAATCAATCAATCAATCAGCATTATTAGTGATTACATGCGTTTCATTTTAGTTTTTAATGCGTTATCTTATGTCAACGCTAAAAAATTTACCCTGCCAATCTTTTATGGCCGGTATATTTATTAATGTTCATTAAAACTTCCGGATAATAGCCGCGAATACGAATATTAATTGCCTTTATACTTATGTAATAGCCTGATACGGAGCAACTATTTCACTCACTTGACGCTTGAATTCCTAAATTGCGGCTTTTTAGAACAATATTGTGCGCGACGTATTTGTCTATCTAGACGTATCCGAATTAAATTGCAATTAACTGTACTTGTGTGTTGGCAGTCATGTGAACATTCATTTCGAGCAATAAACTGGCTTAATATTCTCTGTTTCATTCTCCTATATCACCCCACATACTAGAAGTTCAGAGTTCAGCCGACTCTTTCAACTTCCAAACCGATTGTTTCCTACCTCCTCAAGTACCCAACTAATAGTCAAGTCAACCTATACACCTTTGTCTTCAGTGGTTTCAAAACTTTCTATTCATGTAACTTCCTCAGTGAACTCCACAAAACCTCAACTACCTAAGTGCACGTATTTTGAGTTCTCTCCACCTCCTATGCATCATTTCTGCTATTTGTTGCTTATTCCTGTCTTAATTGCTCCAGTGGTACGTGCGCGCATTTAAGTTCATTCGAAAGATCCGGGTAGTTCTTGTTCAGCTTTTCATGGCGCTCAACTGCATCATTTCATCTGCATCGTCAAGTTTCTTGTTTTTGGCGTCTTTATTGGATACAATGTATCAGTTTGATATTGTAGAAATTTCAGAAATGCGTAATAATGTCATTGATGTTCGGCCATGTGTTCTTCGATACAGTTATTTCATGATTATTTCCCTGAATCTTTTAATTTCGGTTGGTATGTCCCGCATTCTCGAGTTGGTGAGTAGTATTTATGCGCATCGTTGATATTGCACATACCGCCATTGTGTATAGAGGTAACGTTATCGTAATGGTATTATTATTATTATATTATATTACGGTTGTCTACGATTTTCTATCATTTAGAATCCGTTTAACACGAAACCGCTTAAGAAGAAATATCGGTTAACACGAAACAATAAAGCGGTCCCGAAAAAGTACTATATATTTGCATATATTTTGTTTTCTCTTAACACGAAACAAAACTTAACACGAACAGATATCGCTTCTCGGAATGAACAAAATACTAAAAACAGCTACCGCGTCGACGAGAATAAAAAGGTGTTTGAAATCAAAGCAAATGAGACAATGTTTATCTAAAAAGGACAATACAAAAAATATATCAGATTATTTTTCAAAAAAGTTATACCTAAACGTTTTATTTGTTTTTTTTTTAATTGCAAATTATCTTTATATTCCTGATTTATTTCCACTTAGAGGCCAATAAAACAATAAATAATTAAATACCAATTTATTCCATAACATATAATAATATGTTTTCGTTAAATAACTAATTATGTATTAAATTTCAGTAACTTCTTGCTAATATGTTTGTTTTATTAATTTTTGTTAAAGGCATGCAAACATATCTATATAAATAAAATATACTAAACGAAATTTTGTTCAGTATATGTACATATACAGATTGAACGGGCAATTATCTAGGAATAGGAAACAACCCAATGAATGCGAGTGAATAGAGCGTACATACATATGTGTGGATATTAAACAGACGAGTGCGGCGATAGAACGATCATTTGCGTTGTTGCTAGTCACGCGCTCAAGGGATCACCGCACTAGTCTGTTTAATATTAACACATATGTACCTGTATTTACTCGTACTCATTAGATCGCTACCTATTCCTAGATAACTGCCCGGCTAATCTGTATATGTATACACTTTTTGTAATATCCTTTAACACGAAAATCTTTTAACACGAAAAAATATTTCGGCCCCATCAGTTTCGTGTTAAACGGATTTCACTGTAACTTGAAAACAGTTAAAGATAGGTATAGGGAATATATAAACGAGTCAACATGAAATCTAGAAAGAAATCTAAAAATGCAAAAATGTATAGGGTGTTTTATTTAAAATAACAAAGTTATACTTTGAAAAGTAAAATTCAAGTGTACTTCCTAATTAATTTGTATTTTGTATTCTATAAAAGCGACCGGTTTCCATAATTATCACCTTCCCCAAGCCTGGAGTAAAAATACAAAGAAGAACATAACAATACATATACAGGGATCTTTTTTTTATCATTACTCATTACACATACACTTTCCCTATGTGTAATGATAAAAAGAAAAAAGTCAATGCATTGACATAGTAGGCAACCAATTATACACCAATCTATTTTATTTTCGAAGTAAGATTTGCGGTACCAGGGATTATTAGAGCTCCATAAAGTTAGCCCCTCACTATAAGCAATTATAATAAATCTTACTTTTATTCGTTTGTAGGTCGTTTGTAGGCGTTTGATAGCGAATTTCCAACGTTTGACAGTCAATAGTTCATTAGCAAACAATAAAACAAATTCTTCGGAAAAACCTATGTGATGTTAGCCCCTCATGTCGTCATTTTGACATCAAATTCAATTTTATTTTAGCAGAATCGTTTGTAGGTGCCTGATAGCAAATTTCCAAATCTTGATAGTTGATAGTTTATTAATAAATAATAAAACAAATCTAGTAGGATATTAGGCAGGCAACCAAAATTACATCAGAAAAGCGTCGTATGGGGAACATCTGTAATTGTAACTCATCCCGGCCACATTTGCTATCGAATTTAAATTCCTTTGAGAAAAATCGTTTATGCGTCGTTTATAGGTGCTTGATAACAAATTCCCAACGTTTGATATTTGATCATTTATTAATAAGCAATGAAAGAAGTTTTACAGAATATTGTATAGGCAACCAAAGAAACATTTGAAAATCATACAAAATAAAAAAAAACATACATACCTATATTAGTTATTTATTTCATAAAATTATTATAATAAAAAAACAAAGAAAAGAGGAAGTACTGGATTCAAATTGGATTTGAAAAAGTTAATAAAGAAAACTTAAATTATCAGTAGCACATATCAAATAGCACACACCAAATATACCTATAACATAACCACAACTGTCAATATATGCAGTTTTATATTGTTTTCAGTCATTTTCGTACACCAAAAGTTAACGTTGAATTAACTTTTAGCGTACTGACTTTGAACCTCTAAAATTTTGGAAATCTGAAATCCTATTGGTAGTTTGTTGTCCACTAAAAAAGCTTGCATGTGAAGCCACATTTACATAATATGTCCGAAAGGACGCTTTTCTAATGATATTTTGGTTGCCTGCCTAATATCCTACTAGATTTGTTTTTTTATTTATTAATAAACTATCAACTATCAAACTTTGGAAATTTGCTATCAGGCACCTACAAACGACCTACAAACGATTCTGCTAAAATAAAATTGAATTTGATGTCAAAATGACGACATGAGGGGCTAACATCACAGAGGTTTTTCCGAAGAATTTGTTTTATTGTTTGCTAATGAACTATTGACTATCAAACGTTGGAAATTCGCTATCAAACACCTACAAACGAATAAAAGTAAGATTTATTATAATTGCTTATAGTGAGGGGCTAACTTTATGGAGCTGATTATTAGGGCGTGGAACAATTTAAAATAAGCAAAGTAAAATAGCATTTTAAAATGTGTATCGTACAGTATTTCCTCTACAATTTCACTTTTTATTTCAAAATAATAAATAGTTAATAAAAATATGACAGCTTATGGTTCTCGCTTGTCAAAATGCGACTGTATAACTGGTTGCCTACTATGCAGCTATAATGCATTGACTATTTTTTAAGTTATACATAGGAAAAGTGTATGTGTAATGATGAAAAAATGTGCGTAAAAAGTCATTTTTTTTAATATTTTATAAACATTTTTGAATCAGATTTTTTTATCAATAACCTATAAGTTACCAATAAGTTACCAAAAGTTGTACTTTCTTCAGCGAAAATGGAACATCCTGTTTAAGTGAAATTAATTTTAATACGGCTCATGTATTAAAATTAATTTCACTTATACAGGATGTTCTATTTTCGCTGAATCTATCTAATATAAAAATTAAAATAGAAACAATAGAGGTTGCAAAGAGTTAAAAAACAATGAAGTTACTTCTGACACCATCAAAGAAGGCACCACCACAAAAGAAACAATCAAGTGTATTAAATGTCTCTGTAAAATTTAATGATGGATTATTAAGCGGACGACAAAATTACAATGGTTCCTACTGACACGGTTTCGCTGACATAAGAGATTCTGAAATTCTCGGAATTTACTGAAACGGAAAAAGACTTCCCAAAGCACTCGCGAAATCAGAGATCTTAACTGGCCAGTAGTTTATTCAATGATTGCATATAATCTTTTTATGCGAATAAGAAATAATAGCTCAGCTGCATATAGTGTGCATACATTTATAGTCTACACTCTAGCATAATATCTATATCCTACTAGAATTATAACTATTACAGCGACACATGACCGCGCATCCGTTTGCTTTAAAGATACTTTGCTTATATTTTCTGCATTGTTTTATGATCGCATTAAGTTTCGCTGTAATATAAGCACATGTAGTTACTAGTGCATTAACGTAACCTCAAATACAAAAACAGGTAGCAATTGCGAATGTGCGTATGTGAATCTTGTGAAACATAAGGTAAAAAAGCATGCGCTTTCATTAATACATATAGGTTCCAATTTAACGGAAATACAGAGGACTTTATCCGTAGAATACGGTAAAAAATCTCCAAAAGCTCAGTACTTGATGCTAAGAGACGCCAACCTTCTTACCACGTACTTGTTGGAAACTCTGTAGTTGTGCTACTGTATATTAAAACTAGCATCTTCACGAAAACATAATACGACTATTAGCTACATTACAATTCGACAATATTAATTAAGAAATGTATGGTAGCAGCAAGTGATTAATCTGTTGAAATCAATACAGTATGTCCAATTCTTCCATTATGATAATTATGATTTAAGCATGAAATTGTGTCTCAAGATTAAATTTTTTGATCCCAAGTATTTAGAAAATATAAATAACATACCTTGTATAAAATATGCGGCTTTATTTTCATCACAATTTCTTTTGGTTTTATTAGTTTGGAGTTATCTACAATTTCTTGTATTTTTTTAACAACCTCTGGCTCTAGTATATGTGTGCCGCATGGGCGTCTTTCAACTGAATAATAAGGTTGAGCCTTAATCCAAGCAGATAATTCACTTAGACGTTCTTTGCTATATAAAAATACATCACAACTAGAAAAGAAAACGAATGAATGTAAGTTATACAAACCCATTAGCACCTGGAAATATATCCTCTAAATAATAAACGTTTTCGTTGTAGCGATTTAAATATTCGAACAAGCTTGGACAAAACTCGTTATATGCTTTAACCAATTCAATAGCTTTTTCTGAATATAACCATAAGTTACCTTCGCGCTTAGTGTATCCTGGAATTTCTTCATTTCTTTTACTGAATTTCAAATTAAGACCGATGTTAACTTTATTCGTATCCTCAGTAGAATTAAATCTAGATGAGACAGATACCAATATGCTTCCTGTGACTCTCGTAAACAGTTGCCGTGACACAGCTAAAATGTACAAAATCCACATGCGATCCAAAGTTGTGACGATCATCAACTCACCTAGTTTCACAGCTGCATCATAGGAATTCATGTATTTCACTTTGATTCTCTTTTCAAATTGTTTAATTGATTCAAAAGTCGGTTCATCTATACACTGCATGGCAACTTTAACTCGACCATTCTGAGTAGCTTCCCTACTCTCTTTTACCTATGAGTAACAATATAATACATCACTATACAAAAAAAAAAAAAAAATCACCTCGCCCATGCTGCCATAGTGGGGCTGTCCAAGCATAAAACAAGTACTTCCAGGTGGGAAAATGCTTTCCAAATCTCGAAATGTAGAATATTTCTCGTCATGTACTGTAATATCTCGCACAATTACTTGTAGTGGATACGCCGTAGTAATGGGTGCCCATTGTTTTTCCAAAGTAACTCGTCCTTGACGAGTAAACATGTATCTTCGGCCAATTAAAACTTTAACGTGTATTAATACATCTGTTTTACCTACTTCAACACCGAATCGATTTCTATATCTGTAAGGAGTGGTTACTTTTTTTGTACTTACTGTATTTATTAAATAAAATCACTTACAAATCGATGGTACCTGATTTCTCCAGATTCCAATTTTGTTCTAAGTTACCTTTATTTTCAACCACATTATACTGGCCCGGTTCACCAATTGAGTGATATCGGAATTCTTTATTGGAAACTGTAACAACTCTGCAGAACAATTTGATTAAAAATAATTATAAGATTAACGATTCAATATATTATTGAATTAGTGCATTTTTTTGTGAAAATTACCATTTATTGAATGCATGATGCTACGGTAGCTTTTTTTCCTATGTCAACTCCGTGGAAATTTCGATATTATTCTATTTATAATTAATGACGGTATTGAGATTTTAAGTAACATGCAGTGGTGGCTATGTAATTAAAAACGATTGGCAAAATAACAAGTACTTGTTTGACTTTATTTGATGCACATTGCATACAAAATTCGTTCATTTTAAAAAGATATAATTCGCAGAATTCTTTGTAGACTGCTTGTATTAAATAATAAATGAAACTGTTGCTCTCACAATACTCTTAAACATATAATGTAGAACGTTACCACTATAAAGTACTTGTTGAATTCGTTAAGTATTCACAATAAACACGATAGCTGTAATATTTGTTATTATTAAGTAAACACAGGAAAAAGTAAAAGCTGCGACTAAAGAATTAGACAATGTATTATAAACTGACCTGAGAAAAAGTGGTTATCTAAGAAAATAGCCGGACATTCAAAGTGATTGAATTCAATGGTATCGAATGCTTTATATGACCATAAATAATATAACCCACAAAACAACTACTAAACAAGTTGTAGGGAGTGTACGCGTATAAAAAAAATGTGCGACCAAGATCTAATGAAACAAGACGAGAAATATACTGATATATTCGCTAAAACGATTAGATACCACAAAGCACAGTTATTTGGAAGAGTTGCGTGTAGGAAACCATTAATTAATTTAAGGAACATCTAACGTAGATTAATCAGCCACAAATAGTGGACCATAAATCAATGGAAAAATGTACTCTGGTCGGACGAAACCAAGATAAGTTGCCTAGTATCAGATGGCAGACAATGTGTAATAATTTACTCAACCTATTAAGTTTAATAAGAAATTTAGTCTGAACAATACAAACAATTTTTATATATTTGTTATATTTGGAATAATACTTACAATCCTTCAATTAAATGTGGCCATGCTACATAGACAGTTCTGCCCAATAATTGTCTTGCAAGAACATCTAAACCAGGAGTTTCTGGCAGCTTTTCAATTGTCAATATCATGTTATCATTTCTACTTGTTTGTTCATGTACTTTAACATGCGCTTTTTCCAAATGGTGCTAATAATGAAATAGTTTAGATACAATTATTTTTGTAATTGTATGAATACTTACTGTATACTTCAAATGTTTAGTTGTAGGAAAACCTGGAAAATATATGTCCAAAATAACTCCAGGGTAAGCTCCCTTTATTAATTTTTCTGGAGGTATTCTTATATCATCAATTGTTAATTGAGAACAGGTAGCATAATGTGGAATTACGGGTGGGAAGTACTCTGGAGCTTGGTATTCTCCTTGAGGAGTGCTAGTATACTGATAAATTCTCATTGGACCATGGGAATTTCTCTTTACTTCTTCCGGTGTTAGTTTTAGATTACACTCTGCCATCGCACTTAAAAGCTTATCCTAAGAAAAATACTAAGCAATCCTGGCTTTGTTTCACATTTCGTAAAGGTAATACCTCGTCTATAAATGGTATAAGTACAACAGCTTCCCATTCAGCTTTTTTTCCATTTAAGTCCGTTTCAAACTCTTCCGGATAATAAGGTTTTATTAGTGAGTTCTCATCCGTCATAAGATGGTGATATACGTCCGGAAGCAAATTTTTACTGGCTGCAGGCAATACCGCAAGCAACTAAAAAATGTTATCCAATATATATTTATTTCAAAGATAGTATTAAATAATTTGGTGAAAAATCCTAATTGTAAGATAATCAGTTTAATTTTCTTTAAATTAAAACCTAATATCCTACTATAAATTTGTCTATATATAATATTCAGTTGTTAATTAGTATTCAGAAAAGAAAGCAAAAATGTAGGTGTAGTTAAAGATAATAAAAACGGGACACTTTTTTACATATCTATACCGTGAGAAAACTTCTTATAGGATAAATTCAATAATTCTAAAACTGTCAATATTTCACAAAAACGTTGAAACATAAACTATGGCGTTTAATTTAATGTATTTTATATTCTTGTGACGTTATCAATTTTTGAGTTATGGACATCATGTTTTTTTTTATGGAATACTACATTTCTTATGTAGGTTGTGTTATATTTTCTAGAAAAATAAGAATAAACTGTATATATTGGAAATTTTAAAATAAATTCTTTGTTATTATCGACGTAACTGCTCCAAATGTGACGATCTTGCATAATTGTAAGATCTTGAAAGATTATTATGAGCTTTAGAGCTTATGTAGGAAAATTCAACTTTCGATATCAAGAAATTATTACAAACAAGTAGGAGTGTGTTGAGCAATATGTGCTGGCTTAAGCATTATATTGTTATTATTACATCGCATGCAGATCAACTTTATCGCTAAATAGCTATTTAATAAATGGTTCTAATTATTCATTTGATATTTTCTAGCATATATTATTATATAAACTACCGAAAATTACTTGCCGACCATAGTCTCAGATTTTCTCTTGTTTGCGTATCTTAAAAGACAAAACCAGCTCTCATCAGAAAGAAAAATACACATCAAGATTTCTTTTGTATTCAAGATATCCAAAGATGCCGTCTATACTCAAGTCTTCTATCATAATCAAAGCGAATAAATTCGTTGATGGCTTGAATGTCATGTGGATATAATTTTAGGTCTTTTAATAAAAGTGCAGTGTCTTACCAATAAATGAATTTATTGCAATGATTTGACAATGAAAATCTTGAAAGTAATCCAGAGTTCTTTTCTTTTAGAACCTTCGCTCTCACAGGTACGGCGTCCATAACACGAAATTTGTCAACACAAATATGAATCTGACTAACCAGCTGTGCATATGCGACTACAAAATTAGAGAATTGTTGACGAAAATTCTGCATATAAGGTAATTACATAAAACCATTGTCCATTCTATAATCCATCCTTTTTTTAATAGATGTAATCGGTCAAATGGCTCGAACGAACCGACTCCTGTAAGCTGAAATCGTCCAATTTAGGCATTTCTTCGAGAATGTTAGGTTGTCTTCCTTTCGCTAACCTTTCCCTGTATCTCTTCCCTCACGTTCTCATTTGAGGATTAAACACTCGGGTCTGCACTTCTAACTTTTTCTGTTACTAGCAGTGTCTCTTTAACGAGGGTGCTCATATCATTCCAGGCTTGTTTGTTGCTGATCTTCCAAAGTTTTCTACTATTATTTCCACACATTTATTGATGTATTTAAAATAGCACTTTACTATAAAGATAAACTGCAGATTCTTTATATCGGGTGTTAATAAATAATCGCCTTGTAAAGTATGGCTAATTAAAAATAAGAAATTGTGAATGCGACTGCTCAAGATCTTGTCTTTCGTGTCGTGAAATATAGACATTGAACGACTGGATTGTTAGCCATTGTAAATAGCATTACATGCAATGGTGAAATACATGTATGTGTTAGAATGACAGAGACGGTGATACGAGGTAGATGTATGGTATTGTCAAAGTCCAATTCGTTGTCAAGTCAACCTCGTATCACCGTCTCCGTCATTCTAACGCATACATGTATTTCACCATTGCATGTAATGCTATTTTCATTTACTAACAATTCAGTCGTTCAATGTGTATATCTGGCTGTAGCTAAATGTCAAACAAAAGTTTTATTCCTTTCTAGCGTTCAGAATATCTCTTGTTCACGCCGAGTGTACACTTGTTTACCACAAAAAAACGAGGCACTTAGATTAGCTACGTGAGACACGGACTTTTCTATTATGTATCAAGGGAGCCACAAAAATTTTCTCTTGTGTATGAATCGTACGTGAAATTGAGAAGTTGAAAATACCTTTGCAATTTATTATTTAATACTAACGGGTTGGCCATTTAATGTTGCGGTTTTAAAAATCGCGCTATTCCCTTGTATAAATAGAAATTAATGTAATATATATTTTTGACGCTAGAGGGCCCAGCGCGGTTTACAATATGAAAAATTTGCCTTGTCAGTTTTCGAGATGGCGTCGTATCTGGAAGTACGTGTGGAATTAATTAAATATTGTAGAAATGGGGAATCTTTTGCAGCTACGGCAAGACACTTGCGTACTCTATTCGGGAGAAATAACGCAGCAACGGAAAACACTGTAAAAAGGTAAGGAAAAAAGGTAAATTTAGAAAACTAACAAAGTATTCGTTGTCGTGTTTCCATGTCTACTAATCCGACAATATCTTAGGATTGTAGTTAAATTTGAACATCTGCGGCAGACGAAAGATCAACTGTTAGAGAACGTCAAAAGACCATGCGGGTACCGGAAACCATGAACGAGTACGGGAGCACTTTACAGCTCAATCTTCAACATCGACCTCAAGAGCATCTCAAGAACTTGAAATACCCCGTATTACACTAAGGCGGATCCTAAAGCAAGATCTAAAGATGAAACCATACAAATTCCAGATCAAAATTGGAGACATTGGGGGACAGAAAATCCACATCTAGCAATTGTTCGTCCACTTAACCCTCGACGGTTGACTGTATAGTGTGCTATCTCGTCGGCAGGAATTATCGGCCCAGTGAATTGTAAATGGAACCGTTACTTGGCAAAAATATTGTGAAATGCTTAATGAGTCTTTTATTCCCGTGGCGGATGGATTAAATATGGTGGAGAATGTATGCAAGACGGGGCTCGTCCGCATCGCACGGAAGAAGTTTTTAACATGCTTGAAGAACATTTCGGTAATAGAATCATTGGTCTTGACGCCCAACAGTTTACAGGCGGAGGGATAACATGGCCACCATATAGTCCAGACCTTAATACTTGCGATTTCTACCTGTGGAGATCATTAAAAGATATGGTAGATCGTGATGGTATAGCCACCCTGGATGACCTTAAAATGGCAATACGGCAGCGAATAGAAGCGATACCGCACGCCACATTTCAGGCAGTTTGTGGAGAATTTGAAAAGAGGCTGCGAAATGTTATCGTTGCTCGAGGCTTTCAGTTCGAAAACTTGATTTATTAAACCGCAGATCTTGTTGTTTAATTGCACAAATAAATTCTTTTTTTTTTGTTTTGTACGTTTAATATGACTTCAAAAACCGCAACCTTAAATGGCCAGGCCTGTATTAATGAACGGACAACACAAACAGTGTATGGTTGAAATTTATTTTAGGAAAAAATTAGTGTGAATGCGTTTATTCTGTCTGAGATGCATGATTTTTTATAAGAATTTACAGAATTGTTATACCATATGATTATTGTTACAGATGTATTCATCATTTTATGTGCCTATTCAGAGAAACAGGAAGCATGGACCGCAAAAAAACCGTAGTGATAGTCCAACAGTTTGAAAAAAATATGCTGATGCGGTAACGCAATTGGCAGAAAAACGTTTTCAACTTTCTGCGCGACATTTACATCAAGAATTGGTTCTTTCCTGCAACAGCTGCAGGCATATCCTTAAACATGATCTACATTTACATATTTAACACTTGCCAGTGACCCATGAAAGACCAGAATTTTATCAACAATTTATTCACCGTTTTGTTAACAATGGATGTATTGAAACGGTTATGTTTACCGATGGATCGTAGTTTCATATCTGTGGCTATGTAAGTTCTCAGAACATGTAAAGAGCAAATAATCTGCACATTTTTGTGGAAGCGACCCCGCTTACTTAATTTTCAATCTCAAACTAATATTAATTTGTTCTGATGCTTCCTGTATAATTTATCACTATCGCGAGGCCTGAAACTTCTTTTGTATATTGCTCTAGTTAATAGTCCCCATACATTTTTAATGGGGTTTTAAATTTAAAACTGCTTTAAGGCTACCTCACAGTATTGATGTTATTTATTTCAAAACCGTGCTATATGTGATATATGAATGGGAAAATTGTTGTGCTGAAAAATAAATTCTTCCGGTTTAGAATAAAGTATCCGTACGGAGGCAACCATTATATTTTCTAAAATATTAGTGGAAACAGGAGCAGTTACCCAGATAACACACGATGTCCAATGGACATCCATTAGAGGTCCATAACAAGTCCGAATGCCCATGGACATAAATAGAATATCCATAAAGTACGCAGATATGGGCGACTTTTGTAATATCCTTTGATAGACATCCATATGATATCCGAATGTGGATATTCTTAAAATATCCATAAACGTTTGTGTAATGAACTGTCATCGTACGATAGTCCATGCATGTTTGTTATTCTTTGTACAATGGATGTCCATTATCACACATACACTGTGGATATCATCCTTTCACGAAAATTTATGGAATATACAAATTTGAATAGTATATGATGAATATCCGATGGACGTCTGCATATCCAACAAGGGATGTATATTGGATGTTCTATGCAGGTTCACGTGCTGATTGGGTAATCTTTCTCCAATTTCATAACAAACACTAGGATCTAGTAACTAATCCAAACCAACAAGTGAGAAACAGCAACTTGTCTTTACTGGATTAGTATATTCTTCATTATATCTGATGTTTGCGGATCTACATATGTATGTACATGCACGAATAGAACCGCTGAACCACTTTGAAAGATTCTCTCATCAGTGTGACATTCTTCATCCGTATTCGAGGATCCACATTTGCGTACTGAAGAAAAAACTGCATCCTATATTTTTGAATACAGCCGAGGAAAATAAAAATTATAGATAGTCTATGGTTCTAACCGTTACTTTGTAGTATATTTTGTAAAATAAAATAAAACTATACTTTTACTTTGTCAAACCACATTATTGAAATAAAGTTTAACAACAGTATATTATACTATAAGGGAGAGAAATGCGTTATTTTGGCAGAGGTGCAATTTGAAGCCCGAGGGCTACAATGCACCGAGGACAAAATAGCATCTCTCCCGAATGGTATATACTATTTTTTCCACGGTCTCATTAACTTAAAAACACATATTTTATCATTATGAAGTAATTGTCATTATGAAGTAAATAGAGTAATTGTCATTATGAAGTAAATAATTTCAATGTTATCGTTTTTTGCATGAATCACAAACGTCCTCCATAATGTAAACTGGCTTGGGAGCATTATACTCCCTTGGAAATAATCGACTACTTCTGTTTTAATTTTGATGTCATAGAAACTGATTTCTACTCCCGACCGTGGAAAAAGTAGTATTATTTTATTTTATATTACAAAATACAGTGAAATCCGTTTAACGCGAACCTGTCGGGACCGAAATATTTGTTCGTGTTAAAAGATGTTCGTGTTAAAGGATATTACCGAAAGTATATAGGTATATACATATTATGTATATGTACACCTCTGTGCAATATAATACCAGTACAGTATATTATCGCTTGTTTTACAAATAGAAGATGACAAACGATTTCTTTCGCCACAAATCGATCATTAACGACAAGAAGGGCTTAAATATGGAGTATTTCTCTAATAAGTTAATTATGAACAAAGCTACAAGCCAAAAGCTATGAATTTTTTACTTTACGAAATAGAGGCGAAAATCGCGTGTGAACCCTCTGTAACGCGAGTCACACGCGATTGTCGCTTCTATTTCGTAATGTATAAAATTCATAACTTTGGAACCGCTGCACATAATCAAACCAAATTTGGAATGTTGGATCAAATCATACTCTTTCTTTTAGTGACACAAATTTAATTCAACTTTCACCACAAAGGAGGGGTGAATTTTTCCATGTGTACTTCAATGCTTGTAACTTCATAATTAACTTAGTAGAGAAATACTCCACATTTAAGCTCTTCTTGTCGTTAATGATCGATATGTGGCGAGAGAAATCGTTTTTCATCTTCTATTTGTAAAACAAGCGATAATATACTGTACTGCTATTATTTTGCACAGAGGTGTACATATAGGTACTCAATAACATTACGTTTAGTACATTTTATTTACATAGATATGTATACATGCCATTAACAAAAGTAAATAAAACAAAAATATTAACAACAACCAACAACTTAAAGAAATTCAGTACAAAATTTGCAATTAAAAAAAACAATAAAACGTTTATAACTGTTTTGAAAAATAATCTGATATATTTTTTGTATTGTCCTTTTTAGATCAACAACAATTGTCAACATTGTCTCATTTGCTTTGATTTCAAACACCTTTTTATTCTCGCCGACGTAGCAGCTGTTTTCAGTATTTTGTTCATTCCGAGAAGCGATACCTTTTCGTGTTAAGCGATTTTTGTTCGTGTTAAGAGAAAAAAAATGTATGCAAATACATAGTACTTTTTCGGGACCGCTTTATTGTTTCGTGTTAACTGATATTTCTTCTTAAGCGGGTTCGTGTTAAACGGATTTCACGGTATACTACAACGTAACGGCTAGAACCATAGATTATCTATAATTTTTATTTTCCTCGGCTCAAATAGTTCTGTTTAACTGCAGCATTTTTTTTATTCGTGGTTTTTTTATTCTTACAGACACAAGTAAATTGTTCATCAGCATCTAATGCTGTTTTGAATGAATTATTATTACGTATATGATTTAATAATGTTCCATTCTCTTTGCCTTGTAATGATTGGTCGTCTTCCTGCACCTTGTTTTCCATTAAAATTTTCTTCCTCTCTCCGTTTTCTTAATCCTGAAAACAGTAATTCTATTCACCTCTAAACGCTGGGCTACCGTTCGCACGGAGTTATATCTTGTTTGTATATGAATGTGTAGTGGCAATGAGACTCAAAATTGTGTACTATTGTGCTGACACTGATACTGACAGCAACAAATCAGTTCATATCGAACAACTTAAAATGTAAGAAATTGTGGTTTAAGAGTATCTCTTTTTATGGCAAACAAGTGTCCGTAAAATAATTTACCTGAAAACCAGTTGACCAGACAAATGGTAAATCAGGTTTTAATGTCTAGTCAGGTTCCCCCAAACCAGGCTATTCGATTCTTTTGTCTATAATAGTACCTTTTTTAACAATAAGGTATGCCCTCCACAACCATCTGCATCCCTTCACGGACAATTCTGGAGGTACACACGATCTTTAATAGTTAGCGTCTTTGTATTTTGCCAAAAGGTCGCGATACTTCTTCTATGCCAGGGCAAGTG
This sequence comes from Holotrichia oblita, assembly GCA_023690525.1. Lineage (NCBI taxonomy): Eukaryota > Metazoa > Arthropoda > Insecta > Coleoptera > Scarabaeidae > Holotrichia > Holotrichia oblita. The sequence continues at coordinate 83,167,957 of CM043017.1, read as the reverse complement.
CCCTGGACAACGGCGCCGACAAAACTATGCAACGAGTCTGACTTTGACTGCTGTCAGATTCGCGAATATTGGCAGTTAGTCCCAAGAGTGCGCAAGTGTCTTCGTCTTGATGGGTGCAATCTTTAAGTGCTCTCTGAGCGTCATGTGCCCGACTATTAGTATTCCCAAGCATCTTATGGATTTATGGGGCATGACGCTAGTTCTATGGAATTGTAATTGGATATTGTCCCTCCTTCTTAGTGCGTTGAGGATAATTGCCATCCAGACATTGATACACCTTAAGCACTCACTTAATCTATAGATTAATAACTCCTCTTCATTTTTAGCTTAGTCCGTTCCACAACAGTGGACCCAATGAAGAACTCTGTGGAACTCGCGCTGTCATCTCAACTCCCAATTCCGTGTCAATTTTGACAGTTGTTTTAATGTGATGATGCTCCACAGCATGGCTTTACAGGTATTTTGATATCTAGCGTTACCAATTTGCGGAAGCCATACTGGTTTTTAGACAGTCCTGTCAAAACTTTAGAAATTCAATTATATTAATTAATTATACGGAGGAAAAGTGATACTGGTGATACTTTTCATAATAGACTCATCATAAAACTGTCAAGTGGACACTATCAACATTGAAATTATGTGTTTTTCTTCAAACCGGAGGGAAAAGTATTATTATAGCAACATACAAACACATAATTTCAATGTTGACAGTGTCCACGTGACAGTTTTGTGATGAGTTACTATAGAAACAGCTCGTACCCTCCGGCGGCGGAAAAGTAAAAAGTAAATCTTCGGCGGAGGAAAAGTGACACTTTGCCGCCGACTATTCAGTCGAGAAATGTTAATTTTATTGATGTTTGAAGAAAAAAACTTTACATGACGGATAGTACTACAATATCTGCTTTCCCACCGTTAAGTCGAACACAATCACGCACGATGTGTAGGTGAGTCACGAACAGCGGGGATGAAATTTTATTGGCGGATGTGATTCGTTTCAGCGATATGTTCTCGTAATTGTTATATATTCTTTATTTCGGTGCGGTAAACACACTGTTTTAAATCACCTTCCACACAAAGAAATCAAGTATATTGAAATTAAGGAAATTAAACGAAACGTCATACTGAAAATTTATGAACGTTATCTTATTCAGCCTAAAAAGTGACAATGAAAAAGAATTTTCTATTTTTTATATCTACCTATTCATAAAAAAACTTTTTTCCGAAAATATCTAAATCGGTTACATAATTTAATTTTGTAAACGGCATATAAAAGGTACTTGAACTCTGCAACTTTTTCTTAATTTAATCAACTTTGTAATTATTACGGTTTCCAAGATTCCAATCCCATTCTTACATTGGACACACTGCATATTTCAAGTACTGTTCTTTCAGTAAAATCCCTTCTCTCTTTCACTTTTAATTTCTTTTCCGATATTTATTTTTTCTATAACAAGTTTTGGCGTAAATTATTGTTGATTATTTCTAAAATTGTAATTACATTAAGAACACAGCGCTACAATACTATGTTTAAAGAAGAAGCGATCAGTTGGTAATATGGCACTGAAAATGTCTACGAACATTAATTATTAGTCGTAATTATGTAATATAAACCATATCACTTGTTTATAAAAGGACACGAAGTTAAAGATTACTGTAAATACAATTGTATAAATGAAATGTTCCAAAGAAACTACTAGCTATTTTATATCCAAATAAACAATACATGACATTCAATTTGCAAATGTGACAAACAATTTAATTAGGATATACCAAGGTGAAGTAATTACGAAAGCCTAAAAAAATATTTTATCGTAGAATGTTTTAGTAGGTATCTACATATTCATGATAATTTTGTCTCATACCTGTTCATAAGGTAAAAATGGTGTTCCTAGATCAAACTCAATTTTTAAATCTGCAAAGCCTTGAATATCTGAAATGTAAGGCGCATAGTGATGTGGATAAAACCAGCTCCATGAACACACTCCATTATAGTAGTAATTCAGATTCCACTGAATAGCTCTGACGTATCCTTCTGCTTGAGCTCGTAATACTTCACTGGAAAAATATGTTTAGAACATTGACTTGCCCATAAAAAATACGTACTTTGTAACATTCTTATATTCTAATTTATTTGTGTAGTAATCTCTTTTGTGTAATCTAAATTCTTCTTGAAACATTTTATCCGAATCGGAATCATCATAATCTTCATATTCCGAATTTTCTCCCTCATTTTCATCGCCATTAGAGGTATTCTTATGTAATATATTAAAAAATTTAATATTACAATTAGTTACTATAGCATATGCATATGTAAAGTTTATGTTCTACGCACCAGTTCATCAGCTGTCGCTTGTATTAGAGCTGCTAATTCGGCATTCTTTGGTTTTGACGGTTCTAAAGGTTCAAATACAATAAGATCTTCTCCACCATCATCGTCTGCCTTCCACTCTTCCAATTTATACTATAAACATGCAAATTAGCTTGAAACTAGACTGAAAGTACATTTCATACACTTTTTCGGTGTTTTTCATTAGGTCTTCTACCGGTCTTCATTTCAAAATATTTTATATCAGCATATTGTTCTTGAAAGTTGTCCAAATCTATAGATGCTAATGTTTGCATAAATTTTTCGAACCTTGCCAAATTTAGCTTTCCACTTTCATTAATGTAACCTTACAAAAATATATAATTAAACAAAAGCTTTATTGCCAACCATAAACAGTAACAACAATAACTTCATATCTGCAATTAATGCATCTAGTCACAGACAAGGTGTACTTACCATCAAATGTAGGTAATACTTTCATATAAGTTTGATATAATATTGGCAGTGAACCATTTACGATATGCAAATTCGGTAAATTTGGAATAAAATCATTTCCTACTAGAAAGCCCATGAGTACCTAAGGAAATATAAATGTATAGGTATAAAGAGGTATGTCATTAATTTAAAAATTATTTATATGAATACCCAGTCGTCTATAATGTTTTCAATATCATAAGGAAATGTCATCCTTTCATCATTGTGTAATTCTTTAAATTCCAGCTCTAAGTACTCTCTCATCAGAGATAAATGTAACAAAAAAAATGTGATTTCTTCTGGCGATGATTTTCGTTTCGTAGATTTTTTTCCAAACTTTACCTATGAATTAAATCAGATCGCTTAGAACAATTCCACAAATAATAAGATTTTCAATGTCAAAATTAAAAAAAATAATTAATTTACAAAATATACCTCTTCTCTTAACAGAGAAAAATGTGGTTCATGTGTACATAAACCTAACATTATTAAATCAGCATCTAATCCGTATAGACAGTGTCGTGTATTTGGGTCATAACCAGGTTGAGCTCGCATATAGCGTATATAATCCATAATCTTATGCTCACCTTCTCCAGGCGTCTAAAAAAAAAGAATATAATGAATAAGAGTATAAGCTCGTCTTTCTCTTTAAAAAATATAATGATATAGAAAGGCCTCCCCGCTCCGAGTCTCTATTATAGCTTCGGGGTTTTGATCGCGTCATTATAGTGTAAATATACAGTGTGCGCACGTTCGACCTGCTGCTGACCTCTGTCTGACGCTCTCGCTGTATTTTTCTTTCGAAACACCTTGATAACTGAGTCTAATATGCATGTACGGAGGCGCAAGCCTGTTGCTATCTCAAATGTATTGTCGTGCTTGAACATTTCGACCTGTTGATAGGGTCTTCAATGTGCAGGTATAGGATTTTAATATGTTAGATAAAGAGATACAACGAATGCATTCGTTCAAGCAAACAGTATCGATATACGTTTCCTGTGTTAACTAACGGACGCCTCTTCGCTGTTCTTTTCATCTTACGCTAAACGTATCAGCAGGTCGTGCGTGCGCTCCGGTATACAATACAGAAGTTTTCACCGTCGAGTTATAGTGACCTTCTGGCGCCCCCTACCCACTTTTGCTCCTAAAGAAACCACACATTAGTGGCGAAACGTCGCGTTTAGTAGAGTTTTATAGTTTAGTATTTTTTGTATTTTATTTTATTGAAAGTCTTCATATTATATTGGTACTTATTTTTATTTACATGACTTTTTTAGATATTGTGTTTTAACTTACTTTACCTACTTAATACGCTTATATGTTTGTCAACGAAAATTTTATGTTACAACATTAAATAAATTTAAAAATCTTGCGACTACAGGTATTGACACAGCCTTCTGAGATTTTCCAAATAGAATTGCGAGAGCTCTTGACAGAAATAAATGTAAACAACCGAGATTTATTGATTTTTGTAGTGCTTCTAATCTTGCAAATCATTGTCTCCTATTACTTAAATTAGAAGAGTATAGGATAAAGGGTAAGCGGTAAATTATTATTAATTATTTGTTTTCTTCAGATCTCAATTTCTGGGTTTTGTTTCTAGAACGGTCCAATGCGGTGTACCTCAAAGAACTCAAAGGTGTACCTCATTTATGTAAATGTTTTTTTTCTGATATTCTGATTATTTACCAAGTCGATGACATTAGATTAGTTTATGAGCTAAACGTAATGCCACTTATAACAATATAGATTTCCTATGAATTCGTAAAGTATTAAAAACGTAAATATTTGTGTAAAAATTTTGTTGTTAGTTTGTAAATATTTCAAACTTTAATAAGCAATATCTTTTTTTTTAATTGTTCATCTCGACGTACAGTGATGTGCATTAAAACTGACTCAAAGTGCCATAAAACTTTATAAATATAACCCTCATGTACAGGGTGTCTCTCTAGTGCGTATAAGTACAATATCTGCCCTTGTAAATATTTTTTCGGAAAAACAATTACACAGAGGTTACTTAAATTGATATGGCACATGTTCCAAAATTACTTTCACTTATACAGGGTGTTCCATTTTCACTGAACAAAATACAACTTTGTTATTTTAAATACACCTACCTATAATTTTTTTTAATGAAATCGATATTTTGTATTAGGGTTCCCTATGCCTAAATTAAACCGTTTCGAAGATATTTACAATTTTCCGTAATATTTTTCTATTGCACTATCTTAAAGAAAATTAATATTATAAAGTCCTTTGAACCGTAAAGTACCAAACTTCTGCAAACGAAAGTAAACGGTCATAGATACCGAGAACTGTCAAAACTTTCAACAAAATGTAAACAGGGTGTGCAGAAATGAGCAACCAATTCAGATATCTTCAAACATTAAAAATTCTTTTTTTTAATGGGACATAGTAGTTTTTATTGCAGTACTTGATGCAGCAAGAAATTCTGCATCGATTCGTATTAAGGTCTCATCTACCTATTTTTATTAGTTTTTGAGTTATTAGAGATTATTGGTTCCAACTACGAAAAGTATATACTATTGATGTTGTTTTTTGACCGCTTTTTTGGTCACAATTCTGTGACTTCTTCAGGAAATTAAATTATTATTTAAAAAGAATTTAAATTAACGTCGAGTTTTATTCTAAATTCTAAAAAACCCGTAGAAATTTTATTGTTTAAGAAAAGTATATTCATATCTGTTATTTTTTTCTCATAGTTAGCTATGAAAATAAAATATTTCGGTAAGAGTTACCAAATGACAGTTTTGTTGCTTTTCATATACACCAAATCTGACTAGCTATCAGTTAGCCACATGGTTAGTTAGTATGGTCGCATTTTGTATCGATTCAAAATTCGAAAAATGGTCTTTTGATAACTTTGATAATAGTTCCATGATTTAAAAAGTTGATTTCAATTCTTTTAAATTTCACTACGGTCATAGGTTGTCGATATTTCTCATCAAATGCACGACATATTCTTGCTGCTATCCTATATCATTTACCACGAATATAAAATAAATTTAATATATCACTAATGTCATTTTGGTGATTAATAGTCATATTGCGCGGACCAACGAGTCTACTCGACAAACTGTCACTCATTTCATAACTCTTACCGATATATTTTATTTTCATAACTAACTAAAAAATAATAGATATTAGTATACTTTCCGTAGTTGGAACCAATAATCTCTAATAACTCAAAAACTAATAAAGATAGGTATATAAGACCTGAATACGGATCGATATAGATTTTCTTTCTGAATTAAGTGCTGCAATAAAAACTATTATGTGCTATTTGAAAAACAAAACAAAATAATCTTTGAATATTTCTGATTTGGTTGCTAATTTCTGCACACCCTGTATAAATTTTGTTGAAAGTTATGACAGTTCTAAGTATCTATGACCCTCTACTTTCGTTTGCATAAGTTTCGTACCTTATACGTTTCGAAGTGCTTTACAATATTAATTTTTCTTTAAGGTGGTGCAATAAGAAAATATTAAAGAAAATTGTAAATATCTTCGAAACAGTTGAATTTAGGGATAGCAAACCTAAATACAAAATATTTGCAAATAATGCGTGGAATCTATTGCATTGAAAAAATTATACCATTGTATTTAAAATAATAAAGTTATGTTTTGTTCAGTGAAAATGGAACATCCTGTATAAGTGAAAGTAATTTTAGAACATGTGCCATAATAATTCAAGTAACCACCGTATAATGGTTTTTCAGAAAACATATCCACAAGGGGAGATATGGTACTTGGACGCACTAAAGAGATACCCTGTGCATACATTAGGGACGAGTACGATAGATAGCCGTACTGCCCTCAAGGGGCGAGTCAGTACCAAAGCACACTATAAAATATCAATTACATTTCGTTAATAAATATACCACTTCAAATAATTCCTTCTTAGTCAAATTCACTCTAATAAACCAATAAAAAATAAAGAGAAAAAAGTTGATTCTGCAAATGATAAGCAACAAAATAAATTAAATAAAAATATGAAATTATTAAATAGATTACTTCCCCTAACCAAACAGAAAATCTGACGAATGTTAACTCGCACAATATCATTTTCAATATATGTACATACTGTAAACTTGACTTGCCTATCCAATAAAAATTAAATTTACTCATAACTGACGTAGCAGGGATAGAGGCATGTTTTTAAAGAAAAGGTTATCTCATTGATTTATTTATTAAAAAAATATATCCAATTAAAAAAATCCGATTTTGTACCTTAAGATTTTTTAAAAGTATTCATGAATTTATTTCTAACATTGTATTCGATCGCAGGAAACTCATACTGGGTGCGTTCGAAATGACGCTCGATAGTGAGCAGAGCACGAACAGAGTTTATGACGTCACCACAGACTACAAGTGGTAGCTCGAACGCAAAGGTGTATGCGAGAAAGTAAAAATAAAGGTTAATAATCGATGATTCTTATTGATAGCAACGGTTCTAACGGCATCACTTAATCGAACGCAAAAGTGTGCTCTGCACGCTCCGTGCACCTATTCGAACGCACCCACTATAGTATATCATAAAAAAGTGTAGACCCACGTCAATCAACTCCTAAAAGGATATACAATCAAACTCAAAAAATGATTAAAATATATTTTTTCAAGAAAGATCTACATTACAGGAAAATGTAAAATAACTTTAAATGCCTCGAAAATTAAGGTAAATAGGTATGGGGAATACAAAGCAGCGTAATGTAGCACGAGAGAAGATATCCTACAGCGACCTGTTTGCTGTACACCCAACATACGTGTACCATAATGCCCTGCTGGCGGTGGATATGGCGTGGTTGGATGCACTGGTCGACCGACGCTTACTGCGAATCTGGATTCGGCGAAAAACAAAATGTGCTCCACTCGGCAGCTCATCAATGTTTTGCCTGCACTCACTGGCGCCATGTATGACTCTGCTCGCGACTCAGTGGAATCTGCTGCAACGCACGGCGCTAGTCCACTCTCTAGCAAACACTTTCGTACAGTTCGCGTGGTGAGTACGCCTTCCCTTCCTTCTGACCAAACAGCTCCAAATTGCCTCGAGGACATACGCGACACTACAACGTTAAACAAAGGCGCGGTCCTTCCGTACTGCGGTCACGCGAAGCCACCCCGCTCGCGGCTAAAGGCACGTATGTCCTCGCTCATTCCATTCTCGCCATTTCCGTCGCACTGCCGACAACAACCGCTCGAGACAACGCGCGATTTCACGGAAGGATACAACCTGTCATGTTCATACCCACAATCATTCCTCGCTCAAATAACACGAACAGCTTTCCATTACGCACAAAGTATGACTAGATAATACCCTACCGCACCGCAGTAAGAACGGCCGGTTTTCATCACCCGCTTCGGTTTCCATGCCCACGGAATGCACTTGTCGGAGTTGTACGTATAGAAAAGTTTGAAATTCGTTGCAGCAACCCATCTAGGGGAAACCTTTATGCATCGCTAAAATTATGCATGTATCTTTACACAAATTATACAGAGTGTGATTGTCACTTTTTTTCAACAGTGTATTATTTAATGAAAAATCCTTGAAATTATTAAATCTTAAATAATCACTGGTTTTACATGTACTTTATGGTACATTTTGTAATATAAAAAAAAATAATACTTTCGGCATCCATTTTTTGAATGACTACAACAATAATCAGTAAACCGTTTACGAATCATTTTACACAATGGCGAAGAGTCACGATAATATTTATCAAGCTGTGTTCTATTTTGGTGTCACCATCTTCAAACTTGGCCCTTGTACACTGGAGAAGTGACGTGTTATTAAAGCACGTAATTGAATACCAATCCTTGTAATAAAGACAACACAACAATAACCAGCATTTCAAATATACTCGATATATTTTATTATCTGACAAACATTCCAAATGACAATTACCATTACAATTACTTTTAATTTCAGAAATGTCATGGATGTATTTTAGTATATTGTTGTATTCTTCTCTCATTCTTGTACAGTTGACTTTTAGAATAGTACTGAATCTGTTTCTTGGTGTTGTTGAAATGATTTACAATTATTATATCAACGACGGCACAAGGTGGAAGAAAGATTTGGGAGTGCGCCGAAATGTGCAATCAAGAGCAGATAACATTTTAGAAAGTTACAACCCAACGCAACAGCAGCTACAGAATTCGCTAGCAAAAAAGAGCCAGTACATTATAAAACAACAATAAAATACACCTTAACATCGCTTGTATATACAGACCTCCCAATATGACACCCAAGGAAGACGAGCTTCTCCTATCTCCACTCCACGACGCAAGTCGCAATCCGGATAACTTGGTAATATTTGGTGATTTCAACTATCCTTCACTGAATTGGACAAATCCAGCTCCGTCTGCCAACGACAACGCTGTTGATCTCTTCATGAACATGTTCCTGTCCACCAACTTGGTACAGCATAAAAACCAACCAACACGTTTCCGAATGAACAATATACCATCTACACTAGACCTTATATTCACTTCCGACGCATACCTAATCTCATCTATCAACTTTGAGCCTCCGTTCGGATTGAGTAATCACCTAGTTATACTGGCCACCTCGCAAATACTATCGAACCTCAATAAAGATTAAAAAAAACAAGGCAGAAAAACTTCAACTCCAACTACACGGACATAGACAAATAGGCAAATATAACAGCTACCTACGAAAACATTGATGAGTCGTGGAACAGTCTACTGGAAGAAATAAATAACTGCATCCTCTATTATGTGCCGGAACGTACCATAAAATCATCGAAAACCAAACCATGGATATCTCGCGCTTTAAGTATAAAAATCAACAATAAGAGAAAAAGCTGGCATCGATACAAAGCATCCAACTCCGAAGTTGATTACTATCACTACAGAACACTTTGCAACACCATTATTAAGGATACTAGAGACGCGAAAGCCAAATACGAACACGATCTAGTGACCAGCAAGAGTTCTAAGAAATTCTTTAGGTACATCCAAAGCACCTTACAATCAAGAGTCAGCACCCCTGTGCTCAGAAATAACCGCCAAATACTAATACATGACTCAAAATATATAGCCAATACGTTCGTCACTGAATTTAAAAACAGTTTTACCTCTGAGCCCAAATCAAATTTTTCAACCATAACGGATAGGAGAAATTAGAGATGTTTGGACACCATCGAAATTACGGAGAATAAGGTAAATAAGATTATTGCAGAACTAAAAACCAATTCAAGCCCCGGCCCTGATGGAATACATTGTTTTTAAAAAATACCAAATCTTTGATCGGACCGCTAACAAAAATTATGCAGTTATCCAAGGAGAAGGGCAAATTCCAGTATATAAAAAGGTGACAAATTAGATCCAAAAAACTACAGACAAGTAAGTCTATCGATACCCTGCAAAATATTGGAAAAGATCATTTCCGAACAACTTACTGAATTTCTACTAAGTAATCATATAATCCCAGAGCCGCAACACGGATTTATGCCAGGCAGATCTAGTATTTCAAATTTACTTGAATGTATCAATAATTGGACACCATCAGTGGATAGAAGGAACCCAGTAGACGTAATATACATAGATTTCAAAAAAGCCTTTGACTGCGTACCCCACGGAAGACTTATACACAAACTGGAATTCTATGGAGTGAGAGGAAAACTATTAAACAGGATTAGCGACTTCCTCTCCGGCAGGGGTTGCAGGGTTCTGGTGGGGGCGAGTACTCAGAGAGATATCACACATCCAAAGGTGTACCACAGGGGTCTGTTGTAGCCCTGTTACTTTTCAACATTTATACGGCAGATATCGGCCTGGGACTGGACTCCCGGATCTCCTCCTTTGCGGACGACACCATGATCTACAACGACCCAGTAACACACTTTAATGAACTAGCAAGCGACTTACAGAGAATTGAGAAGTAGTGTAAGGACTGTCTGCTAGACTTAAACGAAAACAAATGCTCTGTTCTGCATATTGGTTCAAATAATCGATAAAAACAGTGTCATGTCAAGATCTAGGGGTAACAGTCAGTGCTGACTTAAAGTGGGCACCTCATATTGGGAAAGTCATAAAGAAGGTAAATGGTATGACATATATGATATCCCGGAGATTTAGAAACCCATCACCCGAGCTTATGGCAAAGATCTATAAGACCTAAATTAGACCAGTTATGGATTACGCAGCAGTAGTGTGGAATCCCCATCTGGGGAAAGATATCCACGTCCTAGAACAAACCCAAAGCAAAATCTCTAGACTACCTCCTACAATCAAGCACCTCAACTACGAGTCCAGACTGGAAATTCTCCATTTAACAAATTTGAGCGACCGCCAGAGAGGAGAAGACCTTATCGAGACGTTACTCCATAGGCACTACAACGTCAACTTTAGTTTTTTCTTGTTAAAAAGGGACGACCGACTGAGAGGACACAGTTACTCGAGCGTGAGAGGTTTTTTAGGATGGGCAGACAGCATTTTCTCATCAACAGAGTTACACACTCATGGAATTCGCAACCTCAGGAATGTGTTAGTGCAGTGTCTGTGCTTGCATTTAAGATTCAGTACGACAAGTACCGCGACACCCGCGACTAATAATGACCAGCTTCACAAGTTTAAACTGCTCTGCCGCCTACACTTTCAAATTAATAATAATATAGAAGAAAACCATCCAAGACGATTATTTTTAGAAAATCTTGGACAACAATTAATTGAGAATAACATCAAAGAACATCTAAACTCTATTGGTCTTCCTAGAACAACCAAATTAAGAAATATTTTTGACGATGAAGGTTAACGTCCAATGAGTGGCACATATGGTCGGTGTACTTATTGTTCTAGTAAAAAGAATAGGAAGACTAAATATCATAAATTGTCATAAGTATGTTTGGAACATTTGACACCCGTTTGCAAGAAATGCATCTAAATAGTAGAACAAACAAGAATAAAATTTTAGTTACTGAAAAACGCTTACACATCTTACATGTATTGTTAATAATCACCGATGTTCTAAGAATGTATCGTTATAGTTGCATTCCAAAAAGAAGAAGTGTGTTTTGATTTACAATTTTTTTTTTGTAAACTAACTTTTTTATGCATTAACTTTAATATGTCTTTGAATTGTTGTAAATTGTTAAATAAACGTTATAAATAAATTACGCCAATGTTAATGCCCTAATTTAAGTATAAAAACATTTTAAGATACAACTTTTAATTTTAAGCTATTTTTTTTACTATCTTTGAAACCGATGTTAGCTCACGCATTTTATCAGATTATGTTAGTCGCAGAAGGTTATGCTACAAGCCGCTACATGAAAATAGAATTACCTCATGCCCAGACAAGAGTATTTTGCATTTTCTCCATAATTTATCTGTAGATATTTTGTTAACTATAAAATACTTAAGTTGCTCCTGTAACTTAGCCATGAATACTGTTCCGGGAGTAATGCAGTTTGAATCAAATCTTGCCTCTGTAGGCAAAGTTTCTCCTTTTTTGCGAGCTTTTTCTTCTAATTTTTCAGCTTCCTTTGCTGAACGAAATCTCCTAGCCCTTTGTTGATTCATTTTTGCTCTCGGAGCAACACCATCAACAGCCATAAAAAACAATTTCTGTGGCTTAATCATGCGGAACAATACTTCGATATAGTGAAATATATCTTGAAAAATTTTTTCTTCTGTTATACGAAAGTGGGGATCATCATCCTCAGGATGCGAACATGTATGTATTATGCCATTCATATCAAGATAAAGATTATCAAATTGTGGAATCTAGAAGTTTAATAATAAGGGAATGTAAATAAAACATAAGCTAAGTACCTATTCAGTACTTTACCTGATGTTCCTTCACAATTTCACTTAGGCATGGATATCTTTCACTTATATACCTGAAAAATTTAGGGACTCCCATCCTCACAAAAGTATATCTAATATTTTAAAATATAAAACCAAATCACTCTGTTCAAATACAAGCTACATAAAGATAATATTAGACAACATTGCCTCATATAACCCAATAAACTAATGTCAAATATCACATGGTAAAACAGGTAGCAATAATATGGGCAGATGATAAATACATATATCCGTACAGCAGGAGAAAAAAGTATCCTGCGGTATCCTGCCAGTGCACGTAAGAAAGACGCCCTTCACTCAAAATGCACGGGTACTTTATTGACTTAGTATACCTACATGGACTGTCTGTGACACAGACATTATTTGTATGCACTCTATTACAATAAAGTTCCCGTAGGGTTTGAGTAAGAAGCCTCCTTCTTTCGCGCCCTGTCCGGATACTTTTTTCTCCAGCTCTACCACTGAGATAGAATAAGTAGGGAGACGCTATCACGTGGCTAAAACGGCGCAGGTCGGCCATATTGGTACACCATTTTACGTCAAATACGTAGATTCTAGTGTATATGTCAAATATGGTTGTATTATTTGATTTTTTCAGTTCTTACAGTTATATGATATAGCAAACTACTACAAGACATAATGGTTTCTTGTGCTCTACCTAGTTGCAAGAGTAGAAACAGCATTAAGAGGGTCGTCTACCAGCTGATTATTTTACAGCGGTGCCATATCTACATAATTCTATAAATCGTTTGCTTGATTTTATTTCAATATAATTTGAAAATTGTCTATTAATATTCGGTATTAACTTCACAATATCTTTTCCCGTTATAGGCCGTTATCTTGATACGGTAATCGAGATTACTGTATTAATTTTTAGATTTAATTACTGAAATTTGCTATGAGTATTCAAAATACGTCTACACATGTGTGTATGAAGCCTGATTTTAAAATACGTTTTAAATAAATTATAAAAACATTATAATATGAAAAAATTTAACTGTGGCAACATCGCCAACTGTCAACAACATTTCATAGGTCAATGTTTGACATAAAAACAGTGTGCAGGGCCGTAATTGGAAAATTTCAATTGGTGCGCCTGTATGTAGGCACATAAATAAACTATTACATATTGAGCATTTATATTGTCAAATTATGACATTTATGGGCCTTGGGCCTAATAGGCGTGGGACGATGTAATTAATTTTAAATAAAACCGTCTGTTAAGTGGAGGCTTAAGATTATACTTACAATTTTCAGTTGACCGGACCTGGGAGGCAGCCATATGTTATATGGATGTCCAGTAACGGACGTCCATTGGATGTCCGTTTCTCATACGGACATAAAACTGATATCCATAGGACATCAATTAACGGACGTGGATATTCAGTAACGGACGCCCAGTGGATGTCCGTTTTACATCCATGGACGCTCGGACCACTTTTGGACATAAAATGGATATCCATAGGACGTCCGGTGCTATCTGGATAATATCACGGTATGCTGTTAATTCTTGTAATCGCGGCAAGTCCTCCGTCTACGGACATTTAACTTTTTTAATCGCGGCGTTGCCAACTTCTGGTAACGAAGTATTAACTTATCTTGGAAACCGTAGGGGATAGGCTAAAAATTTATGAAGGTATTCTGTTCAGTTTCATTCAGTCTACACTAATTATAATTATATGGTATTCAAACTACTTACATCCTGTATATTCGATAATGTATTGAATTAATATTTTTGTTCATACTGGGCGTAGGCAAAGTAGAATAATTATTTAAGATACTAGTGTAAAAAGACACGAAGATACGCTACGCTCGTGTTGTTAACCAAGTCGTTTGTGCAATGAAGAATGTTTTGTTACACTTCTTGTATCCTGCTTGTATTTTAAAAAACTTATTCTACTCTACACGCACTGCGGCCTATTATGATACTTATATAATAATCTTTTAAACTATTAATATTCCGGGATATTATTTGTAACCTGTGGATTGCATTCTGGTCTACTGGAAATGGGACGGACTTCAACTGTAAGCATACATGCGCATGATTCGTCCCCCTCTCCTCGCAGTAGTACGGATAAAGGCTTCGTTGAATTGATTGAAATTGATAAGATCGATGTGACAATAGCATTTTCTAGTAGTTAGACAAGGGTAAAGAACAGTGGTGGGTACTTGCTGTTAAGGCTAATTTACACGGTGTCAGTAGCTCGGCCGAGTTACTGGAAGTTATATAGTACTGGATTTTAGTACTCTCCCCGTGTAAACAGGCGTTTTAGTAGTTCACTCCAGTGTCCATTCCAGTCAAGTAAATAGAAAGCAATCCTATTTACTGGAGCGAGTAGCTACCCCCACTATGCCTTTACTCGACTGTCTAGAGCACTAAACTCGTGTAGATAAGTTTTTTCCCTTAGTTTTTAGAATGAAATTTTACAAATCTACTCTACTGTCGTTATTTTTACTAGAATGCGTGTAGACGCTACTATCTTGTGAAATACTCGCTTGCAGTACTAGCTTTCAGCAACTCGGCCGAGCTACTGGCACCGTGTAAATTCGCCTTTAGACAGCGATAGCATACCACACACAATGGGGCCGTCCCGGATTTTTTTATATTTTTTTCTTAAAGTGTACTGTAAATTATAGTGTCTACGTATTTTCTTTTTTTATATTAATAAATATGTCAAGAAAAAATATTAAAGTTTGAATTTTGAATTTACCGCATTTATGACGTGATAATGGTAAATTGAAAGAGAAGCTTGCCAAAAGTATGGTATGGAAAGAAATAGAAGTAACACATCCATGTTTTCTTAATCAGAAATGTAATCTTTCTTTTTTTTTGTTAGCTACGCAAACGTTAAACAAAATCCACCTCCTGTCTATCTGTATTCTCTCATAGTATTTATTTTCATATTTGTTTGATAAACTATTGTGTTGTTATTATTTTGTGGTGTGTTTTTATTTGAATCTTTTTTGATATCAATTAATCATGAAATGTTTTGTATCTCGTTGCAAGAATAATTTTAAAATCAATCCGGAAAAGCGTCTTTATTTCCAACGTACGTATGTTACAAAAAAATCAAAAGTATTTCTATATTAATATTAATAATGAAGTGAAAAGTAGCGGAGTTCAGATGCGTTACTAAAAGTTGACAGCTGCTCTTCCACTCAACCATTCTAATGTAAACCTAAAGCAACCTAAAGCAAAGAGGAGAGTTACAAAGAGGGTGCACTAGAGCTATTATGAATGAATGCGTAAAATAATTCTTATGGCCTCGATAGAGCGATCTGATTGGGAACACCGAAAGTTGAACACCAAATTTTGATTGGCTAGTATTTATTAATGAAAATTTTGCAGAGTTAGTTTAGCCAACACGCGATTTGCAAAGTCACTAAACCGAGAAACTTTGAAAATATTAGAATTTAATGCAATTAAAACTTTAAAATACGTGAAAGTATTGACATAGTGAATGTTAGAAGTAAAAAAAAAGAAATACTTTGTTGTTTCTACGTAAAACGTAACATGTAGTAGATTATGAACTACCAACTTAGAAAATATGCAACTAAGACGATGATTTTAAACTTACTCCAATTTTAAATATATTCGATATGTGCATAGATATGTGCGTCGCTCGTTTAAAAATCATATATATACTTATAAATGTCACTTTATAAAATCTTATACAGCTAAAATAAATCAAAAAACCGCGTAAAACTTTGATAAATTCGTGTGTTCAATCGAAGTATTGACAGCATCGGTTCATTGAACTGTTGTCAAAATTTATAGTATTTCTCAAGGTTATAAGATTGTTTTGGCGCCAATTGCTAAGTGCACTATCTTGTTACTCTTTGCCTAAAGCTTGAATCCAAAAAGAGAGTAGTTACCATAGATAAGGTACAAATAGATCGGAAACTCACGTGTAAACACTTGGAGCAAAGTACACGTACTCCTCTTACGTCCTTAGTCATGAACTAAATCGAAAAGGCGGGTAATATGAATTATTTAAATGATGTATTATGAAAATTTGTGTTCATTCACCGCTATTAACAGAGATTAATTCAGATGCCTAGTTGATCTACTAGTGAGTAGTAAGATGAACTAGATTTCTAAATTAATCTCCGTTAATAACGGTGAAACGAACAACTATTGTATAAACATATCTTGTTTTTATTAGAAATATACAATAAGTCTATGCATTAATACAGAAATTTGTATATTTTTGGACATAATTGTAAATGTGGGAAAATAAAACACGATTTTAAAACTTTTAACAAGTTATATCGGGTCTTAGACAATAGAAGAACTACGCAAAGCTACAATATCTTTCACACAAACGCCATGAAGAGATAGAAAAACTACGAAAAACTACACTATCTGTCATACAAACGCTATGAGAAGATAGAAAAACTACATAAAACTACAATATCTTTCACACAAACGCTATGAAGATATAGAAATAGTTATTGTGTTACCCAAATGCTATGAAAATATTAGATACAGCGAAAAGAAATACAGCTATTCATTAAAATCACACACTAGCACTACGAAAAGATGTCTACGACCCATAACAACAAAAACAATAATGGTGAGTAAACAGATGCACAGAATAAACAGAATGGACAAAGTTGAAAAATAAGAAATCTTGGAATTTATGCGCAGACTCGTTATCAGCCATATTGTAACGGTGTATTGTTTACAAACAAGTTTCAAATATAACCTAAAAACAGATGACTTTGAAACAAGTAAAAAATATTTACAATATTTTATAACAAGACCTTGCCCATGAGATGCGCTACAAAACAGATTTCCAAATAAATCCGAATAATTTCCAAAAGCTGAAAGTTAAATATGCAGTGAATCTGTTGCTGCAGGAATATTAACATATATTGATTTAGGAGCCTTGCCATTGTCAGCTACTGAAACCGCAACTTTTGACATGAACAAATTATTTGATTTGTGTAACTCCTCACCAAAAACCAAAAAGAGCTTTTATCCGCCTTTTGAAGGTGACAAAGATCATATTGAATTTTTGTGGAAGATGGAGGAAATGGCTGGACAAATAAAAGCTTTCAACCAGGTAGAAGAAAATGTAACAACAAAAATTCGAAATGTTAAATGTTGGCAAATAACTTTGCATGGTTTACTCTTATTATGAGGACATTTAGGTAAGAGGGTTCTATATACTAGAAGAATTCAACAAGACTGCTTAGAAAACTTTTTCGGATCGATAAGGCAAGAATGTGGTGATGCAAGATACCCTACGCCTATACAATTTAAACGAGCTTTCAAAAAACTTACTTTCAGCATACTGAAAATGCAAATTGTGCAGAAGATGTTGCCGAAATATTATGTTAATGGAATACTGACAGTCCAGCAAGTATACAGGAATTATTAGATACTAGTAGATGCCAGTAGACTACCGTGATTATACAGACTTAGATTTAACTGCAGAAAATGCTTTCGTTTAGGTTTGTGGATATTTCTTCAAACAATGTATTCTGAAACATAAATGCACAATTTGTAACTAATAGTATAATAATAAAATAAAATAAAACTGAAACAGGCCAACATTTATCACAATCAATTACTTTTTGAAAAATATTGATTTTAAATTGCCCTCAAATACACCGTTAGAACATGGCGGCCCCTTTCAAGGTCAATGAAACGATACCATTGAAAAACAATAGATATGTCAACTTTGTCCATTCTGTTTATTCTGTGACAGATGTCTGTCAAAACAGCGTACAACGAATCCTGATGGCACCTGCGCACTTACGGCGTACTACTTCCAACGACATCTCGTGGGCTTAGTCATGTACTACTCATGTTTGCCCCAACTCTGCCATAAGAGATTCTACCCCGTGGTAGTTACGTAGAGTAGTTCTGCTAAAAATGTGTGTACTTATATAATTTTTGTGCATATCTTCGTTTCTTTAGGGTGTTTTACTTTATAATTAGTTATAATTTCGCTAATTCTCTTCTCATGCCCTGGTTTAGCTAAGTCTAGATGGTTTTCTGTATTACGATGTCGGCTTTAAGAATGTGTTCACTGACTTTTACTTCAGACGTGAATTGGCGCATTTCCTAATCCTTTTACCAAAACACAAGTATTATCAAATTTTGGCGCTCCCATCTGCACCTAACTGCTGGCTTTTAACAAGTTGCGATTACTTCCGCTGTCAATGAATCCTTGTATAGAATAACCATTTGTAGTCAAGAATATATTATCACGAAGAGGACTGTCATCTCCGCAAAGCATGTTTGCCAATTTTCTTCATTTCGTGTTCTTGTTTGCTTGCAATCTGACCAAAATCATTTCAATATCTTTCATGGTTAACAAATATTTAGTAAAAGTCACATCGTTTTTCTTTTTACGTGTTGGCAGGATTATATGCAATATAAAACTATTAACGGCTTTTCCAAATTCTTGCTTTACTTATACGTTTTTACATTTCGTATTTTAGTACGCAAAAACTACACATTAAAGACTGAAAGTTCTATTACATTTGATTCCACAACATAAATGTATTTCATATACCTATACACGTCTTATCATCAAAACGTCTTTTTTATAATAATTGTCACTGTCAACACACTTATTGTCATGCCCTATAGCTAATGCTTGTACATTACTACGTTTGTCGTTGATGTATTCTTACAAGTTTAAGCCAATAAAAAGTAGTACCATTATCACGTCACTAAACGCGTGATTTACAAATAATCGGTTTTATTTTCTTTTTTGTGCAATTCCAGTAACACTAAAATTATAATTTTTGCTATTACCTACATCAGGTTATAGCAATCTTTCATAATAAAATATTTATTAACACATTTAAAAAAACGGGACGGCCCCATTGTCCAGCAGAATAGCATACGTATTTTTTGACTTTGTTAACACATAGAAATCATATTTTCATCCTTCTTTCACTCATATAAAGAGGATCATCACATTAAATGTTAGCTCTTGGTAGGTATAATTTCATAGACTTATATAGTAAGTTGTTAGTTATTACTAAAGATGTTGGTTCTTTACATACCAATAGCGTAAGCTTAAAGGCTTATGTATGTCATGACGTAGCATAAGTACCTACCTATATTACTGGCACCAAGTAGCATAAAGTTCGCATAAGTGGTCTACCTACGTAAAATAGTCGGTGTAATTTTGTAATGAGCCTGTCGGCACAGAATAGATTGTTTTTATATTTACGTAGGTCAAGTCTGTAAATTCCTCTATAATAATTTACTTCATTCAGTGCATGGCCGTTTTGATTCGTATATTTTTGGACATAAATAGGTAGTACCAGTACCTTGCAATACAAACAGGTACATAAGTTCTATTCATAGATGTGCATTACAATTACACGCAATTGAGTCGGTATTTTAGCAATCCCGTAACCGTAAGTACAAGTTCGCCCATATACGACGACGCTGCCGGGTTGGAAAAATCTGACAGTTTTCGAGATTTGTGATGTTTTCTAGTTTTAAGGTTATGATTGCGGTATGATGCATGACTGGGTAGCATATTGAATTCCAATCTGTTCACCTTTCTTTTCTATAAAATTGCGGATGCATTTATGCTTCGTGGCAAAACTGGTGTAAATGATCCTTTGTTCAATTTGCGATGTATTACGCTATAATCGTGCTAATTTGAAAAGAATAGAAAATTATATCTTAAATTTCACATCTGTAAGATATATTTGCATTACTCCACTAGTTAGAAACAAGTGGGGTACTAAGAAGAAACATAGAAATATTAAATTAAATATATTTAAAGAAACAATGGCAGATCCAAAATTAGAAGAAATATTGGCCCCTTTAAGGTCAAGTGTAAAAGAACAGGTAGAATTTTAAGAGAATATTTAGTAGAATATAAAATTGTATATATGTACTTTTTAATTGAAGGGAGATATTGTACGAAAGTTAAAGGCAGAAGGTGCTCCAGATTTAGATGTAAAGCAGGCTGTTGCGGAATTGAAATTAAGAAAAAAGGTATTAGAAGATAAAGAACTGAGTTTAGCGCCAACATCAACAACATTTGATAGAGCTAAGATGGAAGATTTATTAAAACGTAGATTTTTCTATGATCAATCATTTGCTATTTATGGTGGAATTACTGGTCAGTTTGATTTTGGACCAATGGGTTGCGCATTTAAAGCTAATTTATTACAAGCTTGGAGGCAATTTTTTATTTTAGAAGAACAAATGTTGGAAGTTGATTGTTCAATTTTAACGCCAGAATCAGTATTGAAGTAAGCTGCATACTAATGTTTCAGTATATTCCTTCATTCTATCTTCTTACAGAGCGTCTGGTCATGTTGATCGATTTGCTGATCTTATGACAAAGGATCTAAAAACTGGTGAATGTTTTCGTTTAGACCATCTTATCAAAGCTCACTTAGAGAAGATTGCTGTAGAAAAAAATACTCCACCAGATGTGAAAGCAGAATGTCGGGATATACATACTAAGGTAAAAAAAAAATTGAATAAAACTATAATTATAACATTAGACATGTTAGTTAGAAGGTATGAATAAAGAAGAAATGGCTTCTGTAATGAAGAAATTTAACATGAAAAGTCCTTTAACCGGCAATGACCTTACTGAACCTATTGAATTTAATCTTATGTTTGGAATACACATTGGACCAACAGGACTAGTAAAAGGGTAAATAATATATGAATTTGTAATATTAAAAAAATGTACTTCATTGGTTTGTGAGTTTTTTTCACATTTCTATATCAAGTTAATTTTGAGTCTAATTAGTTAAGTAATACAGTATTCATTAAGTATTATTTAATTAATTATTTAAATATCAATAAGAATAATTTAATACACAAATTATATGACTTCATATGCTATTAGTTGAATGTGTGTGAAAATTCATGTAGTTTGGTTCTTTATTACTCATACATACATCCTAGTCATGATGAGAGTTCATTCAGAGAATATAATAAGAAAGTAATAAGAATTGTGATTTCAAATTTTGCTAGGAATAATTTTGTGTTATGTGCTTTCATTTTAAGTTTTGCTATTGATTTGATTGTTGAGATAATTCTAATACTGCTTTGTTTAATGAACCTTAACTCTCACATTAGCTCTTATTGAATTTTCTTTTTTTCCCTAAAAATATGAAGCGCTGTATGCCATTACATATAAATACTTCAAAAACATTAATGCATGTATAGATATAAAATTTTAGATCAATTACTTAGGAAAATGTGTTGTGTCGAATGCACCAAAACATTCCATACTTTTTATATGGAAAATATCAATATCTTATTATTATCAAACAGCAACTTATATTTTTCAGCTCTATTGCATAGTATGTTCAAAATAAGGTGTGGTATGTATTTACTTCTCCATAACTACAACGTGACACAGAATAAAATATACCGAAACTTACAAATATACACACAGAGTCCACCATGGAATTTCATTTAAAAATATATTTCTACTGTTACATACTTTGTCCCCTCACAGCAGACTGGTACTGCAGCCAACATTTGCCGAATGTAGGCATCAGGAGGTGTAAGATTTGGCGAGCTTGAGGAAACGGATAATCATTTCGCCTGGAGATAAGATGTCCAGGAAAATACCGTTGCAGAAGGAGCAAAGTTTTCGTAGCAGTATGCGCAGTAGCTTCGGCTTACTGAAACATCTGAGATCCAAAACGTAAATTTCTCCAAAAGAAAAACCGTCTTAGATCCTCGTAAAAAGTAGTTACAATTGTTTCTCCGTATCTCTGCTGGATAATTTAGTACACGTCTACCATGTTCGTCCTCCACAAAGTATGGGCCAATTATTCCATGCCCACAAACAACACATCACATGGATATTTTTTGGGGTAACGAGACCTATCAACAAATTTCTGCGGCTTGTTTGTTGATAAATCCGGATAACAGTACATGTGATTCAACATTGAGCCAAATGTTTGAAATAAAGTTTTCATTTTCGTATTTTATAGATAACGCCCTGGCGTAATATTCTGCTCTCTCTCTTTTGTCAGCTTGACACAACCTGTTAACAACTAATTCCTTTGCAGCGCGTTGTACAGCTGATCTATCCAAATTAAGCTCTTTCGCTATTTGGCGCCGTCCTTTTTTAGGATGCCGTAAAATCTTGCCGAAAATCCGACTCATATTCTCGTGGTTTTTTGAACTTTTCTTTCTACCTGAACGACCTTTCCGTTTTCGAGATAACACAGAACCCGTGATCCTAAATTTTCTCCAAAAAGAGCTTAGAATAACATTCTACAATAAACGCTTTTTATTGTTTACTAAAGGGCACGGTTATTGAATTTTATATTCGTTTTGCATAATCCTAACTATACCATTGTGACTTTGTCATAAAAGTAACATTAAATTATCAAAAATTCCTAGACTGGATCATTTAATTTCGAATTTAGAAAGTTGATGTCAATTTCCGGTACTTCCGGAAGTGCCACCATCTTGCGAATACTTTTAGTGAATAGATTTAATTACTTTATACGCATATGCAACTTTGAAGAAATTTATTATCATTAGGAGGCCTAATATTTCTGATAGCCGGTCTCAATCAATCTTTCTGTATATCCCACAGTTTAGAGTTATTCTGGAAGATGTAATAAATTTTATTTTGTAAAATTGCCTAGTTTATGAAAGTTAGCATAAATAAAATATATGAAACTTTAATAATAACTTTTTATTTCTACTGTATAATTACTGTGTGCTAATCTTTTTAAGCACCTGGTTTGTTTTGTGAAATTTATAATATTCCATTTGGTACAACTTCATCTTCTAAATAACTATCTAAAATTTAAAATCTATACGTCCATTAATTTTTTAAAATTGTCGTTTTTAATTGTTTTTTTTTCAAAAAGAGTTAGAGGCAAGGTTTATCAAACAATATAGTTCTAGAATTGTCGCGACAATACAATACAAATCACTAAAAAAATAAAGAATTCTATTTGAAATAAGGAATTAAATGGTAATATACCTCATGGTCACCTAGACTACTTTATATAGCAGTTAAAAATCGAGAAAGCGATTCGCACTTGTACACATACCAGTATTAATCGTTTGATAAGCACTAGTGTTCTTAGCACACACCGATTAAGACTATCGTACCGTTTAAAGTATGGTGAGTTAACTAGATACCTAAAGATTCTAACAGATCTCCGAAAAGAGGTAAAATCATTAGCCAAACTAACAATTACAATCATTAATCAATTTGAGTCATGACCGATCATTCAAGGTGCTATTTCCAAGCCGCGAGGAATGGAGCTTTGGTGAAGCAAAATTTGAAATGGATCACTTGCACAAGAATCGAAGATAATGCTAGTTATTGTGTATGTTTCATCGTATGATCGATTTTTATAAGACAAATACATGGAGATATAAACATACCAATCCAATAGTAAGAGAAGGATAATTACACCTTAATTGTATTAACGGGTCGATAGTCGCAGTGGTGAGGCGGCTAACTATTGTTGTGACGGAAAGATAGGGCTTTCAATTCTCCGCCAGGACGGTGACATTTTTCTTGGAGAATTGAATCTCGATCCTCCTACCTACTGAACTACTACTACTATACTGCATTTAGGTGAAATTCCGATATGTAGGGCAAAAGATGCATAATCTTGGAGAATATCTCTAATGTAGTTGATGCTTCGCCACCAATTATTACAAACTCTGAATATCTCCAAACATATGCCGCCTCACTGTGCTGTTGTATAATAATAGACAGTTGAACTGGCCGTTCAGCAATATTTAAACAGTACGAAAGAAATTTCACTTCCTTTTGCACAATCCGACACTGATTTTTTGCTTCCTAATTTTCAGAATGTGGCGCAAGGAAATAAATTTTAATCTTTCCTTATTTATTTTTTGCTTAAATACTTCAGACTGTTGATTATTGAAATTGATATCTTTACGCAAATGATGTTTTTATTGTTGTGATATGAAAATACAATTCATACTTTCTTATAATAAACCATACTCCGAAAAATGAGCTTTCGTTCATGTTTCTTAAAAATTTAGAACAATACTCACTTTATAAATTTGTAAGAATCTGTTAGATAAAGAACGTTTGCAACGTGAAGCCTGAAGGGCAACCGATTTGGTTACTCTCCTCACAAAACTGATAAATAATAATATACTGTAATGTTTCAAACATTGGTTTACTTAAAAAAAATTGAATCTGCAACTTTCTTAATTTAGATTTTTGCGCCCAGAAACAGCGCAAGGAATCTTCGTTAATTTCAAAAGATTATTAGAGTTTAATCAGGGAAGGCTCCCGTTTGCTGCAGCACAAATAGGTAACTATATTTTCCAACGATTATTTCCAATATTCATGAGATTGTTTGTAGGAAATGCATTCCGTAATGAGATTTCTCCTCGATCAGGACTAATACGTGTTAGAGAATTTACTATGGCGGAAATAGAACATTTTTGCGATCCTAACAATAAAAAGCATCCTAAATTTGATGCCGTAAGAAACACAGAATTACTGTTGTATTCTGCATGCAATCAAATGGACGGAAAGTCTCCAGAAAAACACACAATTGGAAGTGCTGTGGACAACGTAAGTTTAATATTGCAACATCGATATAAACACATACCAGTTGCTTTTGTATAGGGCTTGGTTGCTAATGAAACACTAGGTTATTTCATGGCACGAATACAAACGTTTTTGATACGATCAGGAGTTGACCCGACGAAATTGAGATTTAGGCAACATATGTCTAATGAAATGGCTCACTATGCTCAAGATTGCTGGGATGCGGAATGTTTAACAAGTTATGTAAGTACCGTTAGTATAGGTGTTTTTCTGCAGGAGAGAAATAAATCATAAAAATATCTGTCGTTTTTGTTTTATTAAATAGTTAGCTTAAAAATACAATCCACCAGCAAGTGTAAAAACAAAAATTTTATTGTAATGAACTAAGTCTAAGTTCCAATTTTGATCATACGATATTAAACCAACAAAAACACTCTAATACAAATAATTATTACCGTTATGATAACTTAATGTTTAGGGTTGGATAGAAAGTGTCGGATGTGCTGACAGATCAGCATATGATTTATCACAACACTCAAAGGCAACAGGAATACGACTAGCCGCGGAAAGGAAATTAACAGAACCAAAAATTGTAGACGTCATTGAAGTTGTTCCAAATAAAGCTACTATCGGAAAAGCTTTTAAAAAGAATGCTAAACAAATTGTTGATGCACTTACTACTTTAAATGTTGTGGATATTGGAAACATTGAAGCGAAACTAGTTAATGATGGGTATGTAAGAGGATTATATTTTGATAGTTAAAGACATATTTATATTGTAGCTCTTATGACCTAGTTATTGATGATAATTCATTTACCTTAAATAAAGATATGATAGACGTGAAAAGATATAAGAAAACAGTTCATGTAGAGGATGTAATACCCAGTGTAATTGAACCGTCATTTGGTAAGAAGACAGAATATGCTACATACCACTTGTCGTTAAGTTTAAGGTTGACTGCGAGCAAGTTATATTTCATAACTTATTGTTTCCATTGATCAAGATTTGATCACACATCGCGTAATATTGATATTACAGATATAGAGATTCTAACTTTGCTGCTTTTTTATCGGTTCAATCTATATAAAGTAACACTTTAAAAATGATATTTTTAATTTTTGAGATATATTTAGCTTACAGTCATTACCAACTATTTTGTATAACTGATTTCAAGAATCAATTTTAGGTATTGGGAGAGTAATGTACACTATTTTCGAACATAACTTTAAAACTAGAGAAAACGATGAACAAAGAACATATCTATCATTACCAGCACTTGTGGCACCTATAAAATGCAGTGTATTACCTTTGAGCTCAAACTCAGAATTTCATCCATTTATTAAAGAACTATGTATATGTTCTATTTATGTAATCATAAATCACTTGTTAACTTTATCTTATTCCAGCTAGTGCATTAACTAAACTCGATGTGTCACATAAAGTTGATGATAGTTCAGGTTCCATTGGCCGTCGGTACGCAAGAACAGATGAGATCGCTATACCATATGGCATTACAATTGATTTTGATACATTGAAAGAGCCACATAGCGCGACACTTCGTGAAAGGGATTCTATGGGTCAAGTTAGAATACCGGTACGTGTCAGTCAAGTTGTGTGTAAATGAACCTATGTTTTTAATTAAAGAATATCTGGCCATTAATATTGACCAATTTTTAGTTGGATGAAATAGCAAAGGTAGTCCATAATCTTTCCTATAATAAACTCACATGGAAAGAAGTTGAAAACAAGTATCCTAAGTTTGAACAACAGGAAAGCAAAGGAAATTGAGATATCTTATTTGAACTTATTGCATTTTGTCTATATCGGCAGAATCTGCTTTATGTATCTAATTATTTTAAAACAAATACAATTTAAAAAGCACCATGTAGTATTTTGTGTAATGGAAGAATTGTGTTATTTGCTACTTTTTGTTGATACAATTATTTGGTTGATAACGTAGTTGTAAACTCGTGAAAAATTGCGAATAAAATCTTTTTCCAATTTAAATTTCGATCATGTTTGGCTGTTCCTTTAATGAAAATAAAACTTTACATACCAAGAATGAGTATGTATATTATGTATGTAGGGTATGTCATGACCACATTTGGTTAAAAGAATATAAGAAAATAGTGAAAATTGCTGTTTGAAACTTTGCCAGTAACACTTTTTGCTTACTTTTTTTTTCGATTTAAAATAATTTTAGATTTCTGCTTCTTCCATTTAGAATGAAAATGCGTATTCCCATTCTTATTTCAAATAGAATTACGTATTCTTTTATTATTGATTTGTATTATCAGAACAATTCTAATATTACATTGTCGTGAGAAGCTGTCGAGTAATTCTTGCCAAAAGTAATCATAAGAAAATTTATGTGTGTTTGAAAATAATAAGACAAATTTTGAATTTTTTCTTTTGTAAACTTTAGTGCATTTTATAGAACACTTTTCTAAATTATTACTGGTTCACATGCATATTCAACCAGATATGGACATTTAAGAACGGATAAACATCATACGACGAACTACGAAGTAAGTTACTATTATCCTGAGAATTTTTTTCAACGCTCTGCCGGCTTCTCTGAAACAGGGTTGCGATCAGGGCTGTTCTTGTTAGGATCGAAAACGTTTTTTATTAAGTATGGTTTTCTATTCCGTGGAAGCTTTTGTAACTAAAGAATGTTAAATTTAATGTGTTAGTAGGATGATACTTCTGTATCTACTTGTACCTGCTGTATACTACTGTTATGCTTGTTGTGATATGGATTTCGTTGAAGTATCCCTATCTGTAAGTCAAAGAATGACTAACTATTACTATTACAATATCAGAGAATTTTGCCCACCAGCGACTACAGAAAAGTATGCCTTCTCAGTATAGATACGTTACACCAAATAATGATGTTATAGTAACAGCTAAAATATTTTCAGAAGTATATAAAGCGATAGTGAGATGGACGAAAACAACGCCAAATATCTATACAGAAGCCTTGATAAAATATCCCAAGACTAAAAAAACATAATATCGGTAATATGAATTAAAAGAGACGCTAAATATTGTAGAATTAATTATTGTAAAAAAAAAAAACTACTTTCAGAAGAGTGAACTTATTCACCAGTTTCCAAACCTCCTGTATAATATTAATGAGAAAAACTACAAAGATCAGCTGTGTAAATC
The DNA here is from genome assembly GCA_023690525.1 of Holotrichia oblita. NCBI lineage: Eukaryota > Metazoa > Arthropoda > Insecta > Coleoptera > Scarabaeidae > Holotrichia > Holotrichia oblita. The sequence continues at coordinate 83,139,606 of CM043017.1, read as the reverse complement.
AAAAATTTCATTTGTCTCTTGTTCTCGTATGTGATGTAATATTACTATAAAGTTAGATAGGTATACATTTTTTTCTTTCTTTAATTGCAAATAATTCAGAAAAAATTATATTAGGTATAGGGTATGATATACGAAATATTATAGTAGCTGAATCTGTGATTGGATTTATAGTATGCTATTTAAAATATGCGATTATATAATAATTCAAGCCTTAGCATCCCCCAACAGCTTGCGACAATTACAGGGGTCATCGGCTGGCCATGAGTTACCTATTATTACGTCCGCGGCTGTAGCCCGACTTAAAATGTTACCTTTCCGCCACTAGGCCACTAGCCCGACTAGTAGACTTTTATGCTAAGTTCCGATCAACCGGAAGTGATTTTTAGTTCAAAATATATTCAAGTGATAGTTCGTATCCAACCACTAATTTTTGTTTTAAAATTCGGTTCCCTTTGATAATACTTATAATTGGCCATTTTCGCCAGTCACCCTCCATAATAAGAATTGTAAAAGAACAAATGGTAGGTAAATTTTGAAATATTATGCACTTGGCCAAATAATTTTTGCGTATTGCTCGATGGTTATTATATAATTATAGTTATGTTTATGTAATTAGGGACTACTAACACCAATATACACTGCTCGACAAAAACATGAGCTCCGATAACATATTTCGTAATGTAAGTCGAAAAAAATGACTTTTATGTTTAGTACGAATAATAAACACAAAATAATGGTGATTAGGGACTACTAACACCAATATACACTTCTCGACAAAAACATGAGCTCCGATAACATATTTCGTAATGTAAGTCGAAAAAAATGACTTTTATTAAACATGTACAAAGACTTTTATGTTTAGTACGAATAATAAACACAAAATAATAATTAAAATTTGTCATGCTCTAAAGAACAAAATTAAAAATAAAACATTATTTTTATGTAAACTTTTAGCGTGATAAAAAAATTAGGCAAAAAACGCAGATAATTTTTTTTATAGTTTGTCAATCTACTTTTATTTGTGATCACCTCCTCTTTTTAACGGATTTGAATAAATTTTAATACAATTTTGTGGAATATTATTCCATTGTTTACTATTTGTTTAGGTAGATTTCTTGCACATTGTATCCACCATCTCTTGTACAATTCCTATTAATGAATGCATTTTACTATCATTTTTTAAAGCCTAGAATAAACAGTTATTTAACAGAACCAACAGTTACTTTACCTAACAGTTTTTGTTTCTAGCAACTAGACATTTTATTAAGAAATAAGTAAACTTATTTAGTAGTTTATTTCTTACATTGATTTAATTTGATTATATTATATTTTATAGTATTGCAACTTTATTAATGGATGAAAATATTTAAATATGTGGTTTAAGGTAAATAATTTAAACAAAGAAAATAAGAAATGACATTTGGTATTTATTCGACAGATGGATAATTTAAATTTTCATATTAGTAAAACAATTAACCTTTAAAAAATTACGCTACTTAAATATACAAAACAGAGTATCAAGTGTCCAAAAATGCATACATACAATCAAGGATAAAGTGCAATTAAGTGAAAGAAAATTAATATTTTGTACTTATGAAACTTAAACATTCTTTTTAAGTTAATATTACAAGTATATGGTTCCATATACCTGGAATGAAATGATTTTGAAACATTTGTATTACAGTAATATTTTTTACTGTCCAGACAACACTTTCAATAACCAAACGCTTTGATACAATAAAACAATATTATTATTGAAAAAAATTCGACATGTCCAGATTACATAATACAAATGTAAAATGTTATGTAATATTAAACCTCTACAATTACTTTTACTCGAGTGTTGGAATAGGCTCATCGTCAGAATCATTTTCTTCACCTTCATCGAGATCTAAGTCATCAAAATTTGCTTTTTCTCCACCACCTCCAAGACCACCCATCTGTCTCATCATTTCTTCAAAATCACCTCCACCACCCATTCCTCCCAATTCATCACCAGATTCATCTTCGTCCTGCCATTTGTTAAAGTCACATTTTAACCAATGATGCTTTTTTTTTGTCTGATGTTAGCGCGGGCCAGTAAGGTTCTTCTTTATTAACTTTGGTTAAAACTATTTCAATACATCTTTCTCTATTAAAGCTTTTACTTTTTTCTGGATCTATTTCTTTATACAAAGGAATTGTAACTTCATACATTTTCTTTTCTAGACCACCCGTTCCTTTAAAGTATACAGAGTCTTTTGTGAATCTGAAATTAAACATAAAATTAGATCTTCTTCAAAATTTAATATTTTATTTACTTAATATCTGGATCCTTAACATCTTCTAAATTTACTGTTAAGAAGACAACTGCCGATCTTTGGGCCCACTTTATTGGCGGTGGAATTACTCTGAAAAGTGAGGTTATATTTTTCAATTTTCTTACAGCTGCATATTAAGAAAATTTTGTATAAAGTTAATAATGTTCTCAGTAACACTTAGTGACAATAAATAGTATTAGAAGTACATAGAATTTTCTAGAATCGATTATAATACTTCTATGACAATTCAACATGGCCGTGCTACTAGGCATGACTTTTCGGATTACATTTAAAAGAACTAAATATTGTAGTTGAATGTATGGTCAAATTATTATGGATACATTGTTAGCTAATCTAGAAACAACACTTACGTTTGTTCCGTCATTCTATCAATTTTTATTCTCCTAATATAGCTCGGTAGTTTTTACACTTCTAACACACCGGTGTATACAATTGAACTGAAATGCGCCACAAGAAGATTGTGGCAGCACTGTTTGTTTCTTTATTATTTCAACAAAATTTAAAAGTCTTGTCAAACTGACAATAGACAAGTTGAAATATTTTAAATAAGTAGTAGTACAAGAATACACATTTATACCGATTACTAGATTACAAAATCAACGATTCGATATCAATACATTTCAATTATATTCGATATTGTACATTATTTACATTTAAGGATTACCAAACTACTAGAGAAAAATTTGTAATTTAAATATGGAATGTTGTTGCCTAGAAATAATATGAAACTCGGATAGTATACCTACTCTAAAATTACTTGTGTAAAAATATTGCAAAATAGTTAAAAACAATTAATTTGTCTTTTATTGGCTACAAATAGATATAATATTAAAAATAATATATAATGGAATTATTTTTATGTTATAAAATTCTGCAAGTATAAAGTCACAATAAACTGAAGCTGGGACTTCTAACAGGACCACAGTACAAAAAAAATTATAACTATATGGCACTGTCTACATCCAGAATAGCAAGTAGATTGAAAAATTCATCCGTGAGTTATGTTCTTGTCTAATAGCAACTGTAATGCGTATTCTACACATGCTTATATTTTTCTGTAGACATAATGCAGGGGGCATTGAATGCTAAACGCTAGAGTTGTCAATTGTGTATTGTCAAGAGTTGTCAATTGTGTAAAGTCAAATATTTCTCAAACAATAATAAGGGAAAATCATATTTTTTGGAAACATTTTTTTAAAATAATTTTGCGCTATAAAATTGCGTAAATATATTATGTCGCTGAAATAACTAGCCATTTAAGAAATAAAAAATATATAAATTCAAATTATTATTAGCGGCGCGAAAACGCAGTGTTCAGTATAGCTGTCGTCTGTGACGTTGATTGGTAGTAAAGTAGTAAACAAACTATTGAGATAGAATAAGTTGGGAGACGCTATCACGTGGCTAAAAGGACGCAGGTCGACCACATTGGTACACCATTTTACGTCAGATACGTAAATTCTGTAGTGCCATCGAAAAAAAAACATAATTGGTGTACCTAGGCACCACATCGCTTGATGTGATGACGTCATAATTAGATGGACTTATGGTGCATGTAATTTGCGAAGGTTAAAGCAACGATTTCTGGTGTTATGGCAGTGTTGACTTTTATGTTGAGAGGTTATGTTTACAGTTTATGACATTTACGCATCATTTACGTTTCTCTCGTTTTACGAAAAAAGGTACATATCTTTACGTATTCGTCTAGATTGGGACACCGTCGATTATCGAATCCTTTAAATTAATGAAAATACTACAAGTTTCGTCATCGGATACAGGTTTAAAATGTGTAGTTAAATATTTATATTATTGGCTGAATTGTGTTTTTAGATAGCTCAGATAGTTCATCTTAAACATCTCAAACACCATACATACCGTTCCTTAATATCATACTTTGTTTATCAGTTATCCGCGTGCAAAAGCGCACCCCATTATATATTCGAATTCATAATCCATATCTGCTGTTCGTCTAATAACCTGTAATAACCTTAAATTTTTTCGTTACGCCGATATAAACAAAAACAGCTGACTCTCCCCACTTCTCAATCCACCGCTAACATCGAACTCGAAGTTCGGTGGATGTGGTGTAACCATGGTGTAACACCATCGATTAACCGGTGGAGAAAGCAACCATTTATGATGGAACATCAGGAAAGAACCGGTGAATAAAGCAACGGCTTGATGCCATCTGATGGCATCACTGATGTACACCGGTGAATAAAGCAACTCTTGGATATTTCCTGTATGTTCAAACAGCGCACTGGGCGGGGCTTGAATGGTGTACCAATATGGTTGCCTCACTAGGTCAAACTGAAATAATCTGTAGTAATACCATAAGAGCTTTGAATTTATCGATAATTTCACTCATACTTCCTGCATAACGACTTCGACTCGTGTCAATTTGACAATTAAATCACTCCAGCTCCAGCCCTACGGGCTGTCGATGGTCCATTTAAAGTGTAACGCTGTAATATCTTCAAAACCAGTAGTGTTATGAGGAAAAGTGTTAGACAAAAGTTTAACTATATGAAGGGGCCCATTCGATGGCGTTACTGTTATTGTCACTATAAAAAGACACAAATTCTAAAAGAACAATAAGTTCTGAATAGAAAAGTAGTAAACCACATCTGGGGGCTTATTCTTGAATGTGTGCGATCGATCAATTTCGTGCGAGATGTCAAAATTGTGTGCGAGTCACGTGCAAATCCAATTCTTGAAACGTATGACGTCAATTTCATGCGCTTTAAGGGGCTATTATCAGTTGTTGGTGGGAAATTTGAAATTGCGGTATTTTTACTTGCAATAATTTTTGTGAAGAATGATTATAAACAAGAAATTATTACTGGCATATTAACATTTAATTATAAATTGGTAGACCAATAGTAAGTGACAGAAATTACGTGTTTAATAAAAAAGAATTTATTTTTATTTTTTAAAGTAAAGTATTTCAAGAGTTATAAACTTATTCGTCCACTAAATATGAACGGGAATAAGCATGGTGTACATTATAAAAAGAAATATAATGCTAAATAAAAAAGAGTATTGCAAGAAACGTATCCGGTAGTAACACAGATAACTGTAGACGTTCCAAATGATTTGGCACCTTTCTAAAAGAGGGGCACATCATCGCCGGAATTACTGCAATTCAAATTTACTTTATATTCCTTTCTACGTGCTTATACCCGTTTCACGACATGTCTCTATGTCACGATCTTGCTATCTCATTTTGTATATTGCTGTCTTTCATCTCGCAGTATGATCGACAACTGGTACTATTAGCTCCCTCTGTTATCCAATTTATTTGTAATGACAGCCGATGTTAGTAAAGGATGTGCTCGCTAGGAGTGAAAATAGACCCTTAAGTCGACCACTTTTAAGGTGGCGTTTCGGTAAAGTAGGGGGCGCTGTTCGACAATAATTATTAGAAACGTAGTATTCGGAAAAATTAGACATTAAAAATGTATTTTCGCGTTGTTACATTGAAGATATTATCTTTGTTGTAAATCTAAATATCTTCTTTTAAATTAAATATTCTTTGATTGCGAGAAAAATGAGAAAAAATATAAAATTTTGATAATATTACCTTTAGAATATGTAGAAAAATATACTGATACGATCTGTATTGAAATAATTTCAAAATATGTAGTATTTGTTTCAGGAAGTAAGTTTAGAGGCTGAGTATCAACAACAGCCCCATATCTGTCCAAACAGTTTGCCAGTTTTATATTAGATGTCACTAGCATTAGATAACTATTATATAACTATGAATAGGCAATCAGTTTAACACCAAAATTGACTGCTTTGATATTCAGCAAAACATTAAATTAAATGTTTTATTAAAAAATGTAAATAAAGAAGAAAAATTTTAGAGTCGTACATACGTCTCGTTTCTTTTTCCGTAACTGTAAAAGATCATAGAACATCATACTTGTTTATAACATAACTTGAACAGTATACAGGATTATTGTTATGCTTTCAAAATAGTGCGCATCACGATTATTGGATTTAGTCAGTTTAGTATCACAAGAATTGCAAAACTTGATTGTATGCACAAATATATTTTTTTATAGAAAGGTCTTACTAAATTATGTTTATTCAAGTAATAAATTGATTTCAATACTTTCGAGACATACTCTTACAACTACACATGCATAAGTAAATACATATTGATGAATCATTACTTGGCGTGTGGGTGTAGAGAAAAAAAGACAAATAAAACCCAAATATCTCTCTTGCCTTTTATTGATAAATAATACAGATAACAATTCATTCCACAATAAAATTTACTGTCCTTTATTATATTTACATTTAGTAGTTCACATACATACACTGTGATGGTTATAACGGAAATTTTAATAATAATTATCTATATAACATGTAGTCATATCCATTATAGAATATACTTCATAAGCGTAACTTGTGTGGAGAAAGGTTTCCTGTCCAATCCTAGTAATCTATTACAGCTGCGTGTGTGCAGCTTTCAGTACATAAGCTGCTGAATCCTCTCAGGCAAAAAACACCCAAGGAAAAATTGCCTTACTTTTGGAATCATTAAGTTTCTACAAAGTTGTTCATCCCTATATATTTCTTCTATAAAAAGTGGTTGGGTTTCATCAATGAAAACCACAAAGTAGTACAGCTTTCTTTTCCTGATATTTAGTTGCCCTTGAATCTATAATATTTTTCAATAAGTGATTATTATTACATGCAATTTGCGATTTGCGACTGTTGAGACGTGATATCGCGATCTTCCAAATGAGTATTTACCTGAAAATAATAATTATGGTTCCTCTTCAAGGACAGTTTACCACTACAACTATGTACATGTACAATTATATACAGAAACAAATATACAAAAATATTCTTCCTTATTCACTAAAATAACTATATACAACGAAAAAATAATTCAAAACTAACGTAGACGATGAAAAACAGTACCTATTACTTTATTACATCAAGCTAGTCGCTAGACAATTAGTGCAGAACTAAGATTCTACCTGTAACAAACAACGCATGTACGCACAAATATGTTTTGTAAATAGAATATTAGGGTGTTATTGCCTTAGGCTATCGCATTTATACCGAAAAGATTATATTGAAATATACCTGCTCAATACATTCAGTTCTAAACTATATAATATGCAACCAGTAAAACTCGTTTCAAGAATCCCTGGATACCTTTCTTCTATATAATGTTATATTTTATTTTTCCGAGAAGTTTATATTTATATTATAATATATTTTGTATTACAACCAATATTCTAATCTTCACTTTTTCTGTTATTTCAGCCAAAATGTTACGCATGTTTAAGTATTTCATTACTTTTTTCTTTTCTAGAGATTCATAAGCCTTACGCCATCTAATTTTGAATATATTCGATAAAAATGCAACATTTGCTCATCAAGTTCAAGTTATTGAAATAGTGGGCCAAGTACGCCACCTTAACGTCTGGTACAAAGCAGACGAATCGCATACAATTCAAAGGTGTGAAGTTAGCGGAAACTAAAGTAGATTGTGTGTATACAATTTCATACATGTTTATTAACCCTTCACAGATGACCGGTAAATAATACCGGCGAATGTTTCGTGGTTTCGGATTCACCAAGTTTCGGCGATTTTCGTCACTTACAGATATAATGCGTCTATAATATACTTTTCTGAGAGCAGAGTTGACTCTGTTGAGAGTCAGTTTTGAGCAACTCACCAAGGTGAATGTGTTATTTGCTACGTACCAAATAAAGTTGTGCTATTAGTTTGAAGATCGTAACCGGTAAAATTTACCGGAGGTTTGTATTTATGTTATTATGTTTACAGTTTAATTTACTGATCTTGTGTAGTATTCTAGTCGTTAAAATGTCTACACAAGATAATCCTGGGTAGACCCTCAAAGAGAGTGAGGTGCACAGATGTTTTATGAAACTTTGTTGAAATGGGCGGAAGAAGTGTATTCTGAGATAGCGATGTTGATTCAGATGATGAGTACGAATTCAAAATTAGATGAAGAATACCCATTTGAAATTGGTTAACCTCCTCGGGCTGGTAGCTTAGTGGCTTGCACACTTGACTAGCAGTCCGGCAGTACCGGGTTCGAACCCCGGTGCTTCCTTTCTGAGTTTGGTTTTCTGTAGTTTTCCAAATTCCACGGCAAATGCGGAAAGGTAACATCTTAAGTCGGTCTACAGCCGCAGGCGTAATAATAACTCATGGCCAGCCGATGCCCCCTGTAATTGGCGCAAGCTGTTGGGGGATGCTAAGGCATGGATTATTATTAAACGAACCACGTACAGAAAAATGTCCTTCCAAGAAAGAAATAAAAACCACCCACATATGTTCCATGTGTAAAATACCGATATGTTTACAGTGTACCGAGAGGATTTGCAAAGACTGTGCCACGTAAAATTTAGCACTACATTACCCTCTGATAATATGAACTTTTTAACTTAAAATTATTTTAATTTTCGATATAGGTATCATGTTCGATCTCAAATTTGAGAAGAAATATATTTTTTTTATAAACGATCTTTGCTGTATGATTAAAAGTCATTTGAAATACCCAAATTGCATATTTAAAACCACCAAAAACTATTTTCTAGAGGTTTTTTTAATATAAAATGCTTTTGTTTAAAACTTTTTAATAGCAGTAAAAAAGACTGGAGCAGGCAATGTGCATTATGAAGAATACTATTCTGCTGTGATATATGAAATGTTACTGTTAATTTTGCTATCGTATGTAAAACCAATATAGTATTGGTGTATATAAAGCAATGCAATGGTATTTTAATATAAAATAACATATCACCCACATATTTTGAGCACTTTTATATGTGAATGTCGCGGAATATTTTCCGCTTTGCAATTGCGGGTGTTCTAAATAATTTAGTAAAATATGTTTTTGCTCGTCACTTATCCTTGCATGCGTACTATGACAATTCATTTTTTCCATTTATTACGCCTTATATTTACAGAAAATGAATGACAAAAATTATCGAAATACAGTGCTGCACTTGACATTTGAAAGTTACCAGAAGTTACTAACTTTTATCTAGGTATTTGTGTTTTTTTTCGTTGGCTTGCCTACATTTAGCGACGTTGTCAAATCATTGTATCGCATACTGGTCGCATACCATTCGGGAATACGAATTTGTGAACGTATGCGACATTAAACGATGCGACTGCGAAAGTAGTCGACTTCAGTCGCACACATTCAAGAATAAGCTCCCTGACCTCAAAATAATATTAATCGAGATATTTCGAAAAAATGAGGTCATAATAAAAGTCAGTGCAGCAATGTTTTTCCTTCGTTTGTTAAATGTAAAAGTCAGTAAAAGTAGAAAATAAATGTTAATAATACCTACAAATTGTTTACATAAGGTAAACTGCGCGAATACGAGAGTGCATTGGGGCTGGTGGCCGCCAATTTGAACATCTAATTCGATAGCCGTCTGCGTTCTTCCACTATTTACCTTATTATGTAAACAATTTGTAGCTACTATTAACATTTATTTTCTACTTTTACATTTTAAAAACGAAGCACATTGCTGCACTGACTTTTATTATGTCCTCATTTTTTCGAAATATCTCGATTAATATTAATTTGAAATCATATGTGGTTTACTATCTTTCTATTCAGAACTTACTGCTCTTTTAGAATTTGATAAAAAAATACCATATGCTATTTTGGAAAAAAAAGAGTTGACCTATCACCGTTGTGTCTTTGTTTATAGTGACAACAGTAGCGCCATCGACTTGGTCTCTTCATATAGTTAAACTTTTGCCTACGACTTAGTCTTCGAACGATTTTAATAAGGTAACTCACTAAAATCGTTCGAAGACTAAGTCGTACCGAGTGTACATACATAACTATAACTATATACATACATACTTGGCACATTCCTCGTATCAGTAACGCAATATCTAAATAAGGATGAATATTATTGTTATTATTGAATATTAATGAGTGTATTTTTTTTTAAGATTTTCGGATTGTACATACTGTAGCATTCATATTTACAGATGGAAATACTAAGTTGTTTAATACTTTGGATACATTATAAGAAAAGCTACGTTTCAATACTTCAAGCCGGTGACGTGGAATTGTTAACAGCTGTGGGCGTCTGATATTAAGTCCATGTTGCTGGTGTCTGTAAGATATTTTATTATATAAGTACAGAGGCTTTTTTGACTTTATGATGTTAATAAAAACACAGCATTGTGAAGTAGTCTAACATTCTCCATATTCAATGTCCGCGTTTCCTTCAGTTTTTGCCCAATGCCGCGTCTACCGCGAATACACATTCTGCAATGCATGCGCACATCCCCCCAAAAATTATAAAATTGTAGAATAGGACATGTAACTATGGAACGACTTTTATATTATTTTTGTATTCGCTTATCAAAACCTGTCATTTCACGATTCGATTTGCGTGCGTAAAAAGTCACTTTAAGCACGAGTTCGTAAAAGTAAAGTTGGTACTTCCTGGAACTTGATTAATTTAGTGACATTTTGAAATTATAAATCCCTAACCTTAATAATATGATCATAAACGCTAACGTATTTAACAATTTGTGTGTATTATTATTATAGTTCTCGTACAAAAAATATTGTACAAACTTCGTGCGTGAAACATTTCGCGAATTCGTGTCCATAAAGCGCTCGCCTTCGGCTCGCGCTTTAAACTGGTCACTCATTCGCGAAATATGATTTCACGCACTTGGTTCGTAAATAACTATTTATTATTATTCGCTTAATATTTTTATTCAAACAGCGCCAAATATACATGTGTCTGATAGCAAAATGTACATAGGTATATTATTTCCAAGAATTTTGCCGGATGTGAAAGATGTTCTTAATTATAAATGTATTTAAAATTTGTGGACATGAATAGTACAAAAATCTTTGAAGAACAAGAACTGAGTTTACTTTAATTTAAAAGACATTAAGAATTTAAGGGGATTAATAGTAAATTTCTTAAAACAATTAACAGTTCTGAACTAAATTCAATATAATTTAATAATCAAAAACTAATCAATTCTAAAGTAGGCACCTGGAAAATCTCTAATTTTACAAACCACAGAGAGGTTGTGTAATCTGTAGACAATAAATTTTACATTATTCCGCCCAACAAGATGTTTCAAAATCAAAAGATAATTAATTTTATAATTTTTTTTCTGTGATTAAACTAAATCTGTTTTGCGATGACGTAAATATTAGAAAATATAATTTTTTTATGCTATTTGATTAAATCGTTTTTTAATAGCGCTTCCCGAACAATTCTTTGTTTTCTATAAACAAAATTGTTATTATACTAAAAAGCCTATCATTTAAAATATATATGTGTAAAACATGCATGTATTGTGCATACAGGAGGCTGGTCCGTTTAAAGTGTAACACTGTAATATCTTCCAAACCATTAGTGTTATGAAGAAAAGTGTTAGGCAAAAGTTAAACTATATGAAGAGGCCAATTCGATGGCGCTACTGTTGTCACTATAAACAAAGACACAACGGTGATAGGTCAACTCTTTTTTTTCAAATAGCATATGGTATTTTTTTATCAAATTCTAAAAGAGCAGTAAGTTCTGAATAGAAAGATAGTAATCCACATATGATTTCAAATTAATATTAATCGAGATATTTCGAAAAAATGAGGACATAATTGACACCACCGCAAGCTAACGTCGACCTTATCTACTAATAATAATATCTACTATAAATCCTAACTGAAGGCTACACAATGTAACCCCGTCTACATTGTTATTAAGGTTTAGGAAATTCCGTAACGGTATCGACTATGCTGATGTCCACTGTACATACATATCTTAATTCTGTGTGTATATATGTATGTAGATAAGTACATAGTTTAATGAAATAATTTTTAATAGTACATATTAATTATATATTATTATCAGGTTTACACAAATACGCGTGTAAGCCGTTGGTACGGCGATATTTTTCAAATACTTAGCGGCTTTTATCAAAGCACTTTCGACTTATTCAACTAAAAGTGGTTATGGTTTTGTAAATGAATACCAGGATGTTATTCTAAAAGTACAATAAGATACATTTATGATAACTGCTTATTTCATTTACGCTATCGATCTTTATTGCACTATAAAATAGTTTGTGTTTATATGTGTCATTGGTTTTAGAACCGCGAATAAAGAATTTTTTAGCCGTGAATACAAGAAGTGGTCTCAAATGCTGCATTCGCGAATAACGAAATCGCCAATAAAGGGACCGTGAATAACGAGCTTTCACTGTATTTATTTTAAGTGTACAATATCGACTTGTTGTATGACACGGAACCAACAACGCCAGAAAACATGCAGCAGAAATAAAGACATGCATGTGCAGATATTTCTGAAGACTTGTTACTACGTGTGCATAGAGATTTTTCTGCGCGAATACGAAAGTGCATTGAGGCTGGTGGCTGCCAATTTGAACATTTAATTCGATAGCCGGCTGCTTTCTTCAGTTGTTTACCTTATGTAAACAATTTGTAGGTATTTATTAACATTTATTTTCTACTTTTACTGACTTTTACCTTTAACAAACGAAGGAAAAACATTGCTGCACTGACTTTTATTATTAGCTCATTTTTTCGAAATATCTCGATTAATATTAATTTGAGGTCAGATGTGGTTTACTACTTTTCTATTCAGAAGTTATTGTTCTTTTAGAATTTGTGTCTTTTTATAGTGACAACAGTAACGCCATCGAATGGACCCCTTCATATAGTTAAACTTTTGTCTGACACTTTTCCTCATAACACTAATGGTTTCGAAGATATTACAGCGTTACACTTTAAATGGACCATCCTGTATATAATTTACTACGAAGAAACAGAAAAGGGTGCTTGTGTTTACGAAATTTATTTAATAATTCTAATAGGCACTTATTCTTAATATAAAGTAAATGCAACGATTGTAAATGATATTACATAGCTTTGCATTTCTTGCAAATCCTTCTACCTGAAATTTACCTGCTTCGTATCCGTCTCTAATTACAGTCGCCCAGTGCGACTAGTCGGATATTTCTTATACCTGCGTAAACTTTTATCGCTTGAAGTCCGATTCGCTTTTTCTGCCTTCGATAGTACATACGACTTAATTGTTCACTATACCAATCTAGCCACGGCGAAGGCACTTAAATTACAGTACTTTTCCTATCATGACCTGACATGAATGCCATATATGCTATATTTATTTATTTATTATTGTTTACCTCTTTGTTGCTTGTTGTTCGATGTAATTTATACATATGTCTATTGGCGTGTATATGCGTCTCTGTATGTGATGTTGGTGATAGATACTATTTTATTATGATTACTTCGTGTTATGTAAAAAGAAGAATTTTGTTCATTAATGTTTCATCCTAACCTTACATTTTATAACTACACTGTCGTTGCAGCTTTTATGTTTCTTTTGTGTAATAAAAATGTTTGCTTATAGTTTTTTATAATTTCAGGTTTTGGTACAAACGTTCTGTCTTAAAATGTTTTTGTTTTGACTTTTCTTTTATACGGTTCTACGGTACTTTTTTATATCAAAGTCCAACAATATGCAGCCCTCATTTCACTGTTTCACTTGCCCTGATAACGTTTCGATAATAGATAACCGTCTTGATAAAATCTCGTGCAGTGTTCACCACTGACGTCGCCGAGGTTCGCGGGAAAGAAATCCAGGTGCGAGTGTAAAAAATGTTATTTTAAGGCTCATACTACAGTCCAGTTCATGGTAACGTCTAAGAAGTTCATTAACAATTGCTATAAGTATAATTTTCAAATTTTGTGTTTCCTAGAAAATTTTGGGTCACCACGTTCCAAGTCATTTAAAGTCTCTTCAAATTGTGCATCTTGTAGTATACGTTTAATATTTGGGGTTGTACAAAAATTTTCTTTCTTAGTCTTGCATTTGAAGTATTAGGAAATTTTTGTTGGAGGTATGGGAATAATCCACACTATCCTTATTCATTACTTTGACAACATTCTTCATGAAACCTAATTTGATGTGCAGGGGCGGTAGAAATATTTTATCAGGTTCCACTAGTGCCTTATGCAGTATATTCTTTCGTCCAGGAATATATTGAATATACACTCACAAAGGAAACAGCACCCCTTTCTATACCCCATCAGTTGTAAACCGAGTACAATTGTTTTGAGGTCAGGGCTGATATACGATTTCTATGTATGAAGAAGGACAGCTTTCAAACTCAATTTCGAAGCATCGATAATGACGCTATTCTTCTGGGCCGTGTTGTTGACCTAATGTCAGCATCAAATAATCGACATTATTGCAGAATGAAAGACCTTGTTCAGTTGAAAAATACTGTGACACTTCTTTCTGGCGATTATGATACACAGAAATATGTGTGCTGGAGGTAACAGCTCTCATCCTTGAACTCTAGATCCTAGTATTTCTGCTTGAGTTTTTGACAAGTTGAGATCTTGAAAAAGGTCATTTCATTTTGACTGATTTACTAAGTGATGTCCGTCTTGTAGAGACGGCAAATATTCATCATCTGTAATGGCATATTATTCACTCGAAACACCTATAAGCCTTGGTACTGGTAAGGCTTCTGAATGATGAGATACTAGACGAGTAAGATAAGACACATTAGCGTAACTAATCTTGTTCATATTTTTTTGTTGGAGAACCCGAAAGTTTTCGTGCAGCAAAAGTAGCAATCAGACAAATGGTCTATTTATTCACGCCAAATCATAGGTCTTGTAAATGGCATAGCGTTGTTCTTACGGTTTGACTAGCCCCTCAGAGTAACAGCACACTGTGCGCAGCAAATGTGAGGACACCATTCCTTGGCCTGATATTTAATTTTTAGATCAAAATAGAGAAAATATAAACTTTCTATTAAAGGCGTAATATTCCGTTTATGTCGCTGAGTAATGAACTCTCCACACATATAACAGAAGCTGTTGGGATTATTTGTACACGCACGGGACATTATGAAATAAAAAGACGTTCAGTTGTCACAAACAAACTTAAACTGAATTTAAGGAGCCGTACTCCTTATATAGCAACACAGCCAAAAATCTACAAATTCCTAATTTCATTGGCTTTAGAGCACAAATGAGCGTGGTTTAAATGCGGCGACGTAGAAAACAGGCAAGAAAATGTTGAAATGTCCACTCAATGGTCCGCACTACAATAAATTTTGTAATATGTTACTTATATAAAAATCAACTTGAAATTTTGTAAAATTTAATGTACGTTTTGAAAAAGCTATTTACAAAAACTTTTCAAAATCCTGACGTGATGGAGCAAGTGGAACAACTAAAACTTAAACAACAACTTAAAACTATAGTTTAAGAATCAGCGTGGAAAGCAACATAAGCTACAGCTAATGGTGCATGAGAAAAAAAATAGCGTTAGTGTCGGACCATCAAGAAGGATGCTCTGCAGGTAAAAAATAGCAGAAAATAGTAATTCTTTACTTCCTATGTAAGTTAAAATGTTTGAATATTGTGTAGTTAAGAATGTGGAAAGTATTAAAATGTTTGAAATTATAAATGTTTGTCTCTTGGAAAGCTTATGTAAAGGGGAAAAAGCCAAGTATATTTAACTTATATACAAACTTTAAATATATAAGGCAATTGAGAAGTGTAACGTGGTGGTCATAATTTGATGGAACCTTGTTAACATTTCATATACCTACATATATAATTTTCGGTACTACAATATAAAAGTAACTTTGACATTCTGTAAAATTTCATGTACTTTTAGAAAAAGCAATTTACAACATTTTGTAATATCCTGACGTGATGGAGCAAATTTAAAATTAGACATATACTACTACCAATAGTGTATCAGAATGTATCAAATGTGTGTGTGTGATACAGCAGTTTATAGGGGATGCCTTTTATAATAGCGTTTTCCAGCCGTAAAATTAGTGTGCATGAATGTATTTTTACCTATTTATAGATAAATTATACACTCGCTGTACATTAGTTTTACGATTGGAAAACTATAAAAAATATATTATCTCAAAAAAATTTAAATAAACCGCTACAAAAATTATTCTGTAATAGTAGGACAAAATACCGTAGATGGCGCTAATAAAATACAAATGGTTAGTATTGGAGTACCCCATGTCAACGTTATCTTTGAGTCTAGCGGCAACAATCGTTGCGACAATGGGGTGACACACTATTTTTTATTTATTTATTAATTTTAATCTACTGTAAAAATAACGTTTATCTACATAATTCTATTTAACTATAACTATCTCAGTATGTGAGAAAAAAATCTTTCATTCAGTTATTGAATATTCACATTCAAATTTGCCGCTTCGTATGACGTACTACCGTGAGCAAATGATTGGTTGTGTTCAGTTAGCACATTGGTAAGTCACGGTAGATACAGATTAGCGAAGTAGTGAACTGAATATAATTGTAGGTATTATACTATTAGGTGCTATTAGCATATAAATGTGTAGATATTCAGTGTGGTACTTCACTCATCATTAGGTATGTACTTATCCAGGTAGCATAAGGTTCTCTGAAGCGTTACTAAAAACATTGGTGTAAGGTTTTGAAAATTCCCTAATGTCAAAAAAATAAAACGTTATAATTGAACGTTCCATAAATGTTATAATTTAACGTTCTATGAACGTTACAGTTTAACGTTCTGTAAACGTTACATGAGAAATATTTTATTAACGTTTTGTAGAGTTGATACTGGAAAATTGAAAAGTGCAGAATTTATTTTCCAGTTTTGCAAGCTGAAGCTTAATAAAGAAGAGTTATGTCTTTTCACACAATTAACTCCACAAAGCCTTGACGACTACACTTAGCAACTGCATTCTTAATTTCATTGATTTCAGAAGGTAAAACGGTAACTTTTCGTATAAAGTGAATACTAAGAGAAGATATAAAATGTTACATTATTCAGGGTATATTAATAAATCTAATGTATAATTCTCTACAAACTCTTTTAGTAGTATCAGTTCTGGAATATAGAAATATAAGAAAGAAATTATTTCAGGTACGCACCTTTTCATATTTAATCATATTTCTAATAAAACACAATGTATGTACAATTGTCCATGTGTGTATTAATTTTACTAGATAACTGTTATGTACTTATGTAAACGAGCTTAAAGAAAGGATCTTCGAAATAATTAGAGGAATGACACCCAAAGATCACTTACAAATAGATACCCAGCTTTATAGGGAGCGTTTGGTGTATTTTGAGAGGAAATGCGTCGCTCACGGAGCAAGGGGAGTTATCTAGAATAGGCAATCCAAATAAGGCGGAGTATTATGTATTGCCTATCTAAATAGGCAAACATAATTAGGTCGTATATAAGTATCTATACCAATCTAGTACATACATACATATACTAAGAATTGCATAGTCAAACGCACAAAAATATGATCATTTTGTCACTGAATATATAGATTGTATGTAAAAATGTTAAGAAATGCAAAATCGATTAGTGGAAGAATGGCTACAACGTTGTTTGATCTTTTTGGTGGACATTTTGAACATTTATTGTGAAATGCGTTATATCCCGAACATTTGGCTTAAATAATTAAATATTAATTACCGGCATAAGTTTAACATTTGGTAGTTTTGTATTTAATAAGTTTATCTCAGTATATGATTTAATGGTCTTTTACTGTCATTTTTTTATGACTAATTTGATATCTTAACAATTATTTTGAAAAAGCTCATCTTTCATTAAGAAAATATTAAATATCTCAGAAATTAACGATTTTAGATATAGGGGTGGTTAATAAAAATGAAAGTGCGTACAGTGTCCTTCCCTTTTTTAATATAAAATACAGGATGCTCCATTTAAATAAGATGAGAAAATAATGCATTTGCGTTTTGAATCGCCCTGTACGCAGTTTTCCCAATATTGGCAAAATATCACTTTGCTATGAAACTGTGACAATATAAAAAGTCATTCCAGTACAAAAAGAATTTCAAGTTGTTTCGTGTGGAATACATAAGACGTTGAACGCGCAATGATTTTCAGACAAAATTGACCATAACTTCTGAAATACTCGGTATAACTCAAAGAAACCGTATATCTAAGGAATGAGGAAGATATGCTTAATCTAAATTTAAAATAATATATAATGTGTCCCATTTAAGAAAATGTATGTTTGGTTCACCCTGGCAATATGAAACACTCTGTATATACGAAAATAATTTTGAAATATGTAGCTTAAGACTATCTATGATTTTTGTATATAATATTTTGTGATATCTTTAATATTAATGGATATACTGATTTCTCACGCACTAATGCTTCACCCTGTATTACTGTACTAGGGTATGTGTATACTACTATGTACCAGTATGGTATGTATGAGTTGGGTATCGAGATGACACCATTTAAAATGTCAACTAATTTATTCCTAATATTTCTATATGTTGATAGTAGGTGAAACAATTAATACGGCTAAACAGTTGAGCAATTTATTGGTGAAATACCAGTTACACAATAACGACGTTTCGATAAAACACTATCATCTTCTTCGGGTTTAGTGTCCTAACGGTAAACCAATGTCGAGTTTTACATATGAATCGAAATCCGGCTATCGCTATCTTTTACCAATCCGAAGATATCTTCAGATACGTGTGAATGGTAAACATTTCTTCTATAAATTTAAATTATTCTGCTTTCCGTGAACGGAATTTAGCAAATTTGGTCTTATTAGAAAGGATTTTTATTGTCGTATGTTTAGTGATTGAAACTGTTTAATTTTATCTTGATCGATTTTTCACATTTGGTTGTTGTCTTTTAGAATGGAATCATGTCAATATTTTGTAACAAACGAAAAAATAAACAAATATTATTATTATAAAGAAATTTAAATACGCAAATTTTATGATTTTCGAAAAGAACAGTGGGTGGAATGCTTGGCGGCCAAAAAAATAGACTATCATGGATTTTCCTAAACCTACTGCTAGCTAGTGATTCAAATTGTTTAATATTGTCTCTATTTCTGCCACCTCTAGAAGGCGTTAAAGGGAGCAGAACAGAGAACATATCGCTAGCAATCCGTAACAATATGCTTTTCAATATGATGAGTGTACTGTGCATTTCTCCGTAAATGTTCGCAATTTTCTGGTCCCTGATAAGTGGATGTAAAACGCCAGTCTATTTCCATGGCCACCCAGGACCCCAAATTTGAATTGTTTAGATTTTTATTTGTGGGGGCGAAAACATATCTTATTTTAGCAACGCAATCTACCTCTTGTAACAACTTGGTTGTGGGAATAGGAAATATCGTTCAAAGTATTTTTAAAACAGAAATACAGACTGTAGTTCACTCGTTATTGAGTGAAAGTTTGCATCGAAAATAATAAAAGACAACTTCAAGATTTAGGTCGCCACTAATATTAACTTTATTATGCTGCACTTATTAGATTGATTGCAGTTTGTAAGCATTAGATTGGAGGAGTAATGCTGTTTTCAACGAGACTATGTTTGCAAAATTCGGTTCAACATAACCGCAATTATACGTGTTCCTTCAATACAAGGTTTCCCCTCTCCCCCTCGCCTTAATTAATAAAATACAAAAAAGTTGTCCTATGTAAAATCGGCAACTTTTTCAGTAGATTCCGATTTTCATAATTACGATAGGCCTTAAGTTGGTAAATTTTGCGTGATATAAGAATTAAAATGTTTGGTGATCAGTTACGCCCTCTAGCGGTCATCCTACGCATTTCTAAATAATTTCCAGATGTTTCTCCGGGACGCTTTAATCAGTAATATTTTTCCCCAAATCTGTACTGTAAACCGTTCCTGAAATATGCCCGAGCGACATTTTTAATTGATCACCCGGTACATACATATATACATACAATGGTATACGGTTTTTGTATTGAAAATTCTAACATGGCAGAACAGGAAGATCCCGTACGTTTTCCAAGCCGATGGCTGAACCGACGTCTACGTGAAACTGGTTTGTTTAATAAAAAAAATGCCAACGCTGGTCGATCTAGACAACGGCGAATACTCGTATTACATCTGGAGGAGGAACTTCTAGACTCAGTACATGCACATCCCTCCGTCAATACTTGACAGTTGGTGTCTACATTCAATATCTCCAGTAAGTAAGACCGCTCATTTGGTTCTACGTGACAACCTTATTTATCTATACCATCCATATAATTAAGGTGCATCCGCTCTATCAAAACGATAACATACATCGTTCAAACTTTTCTCGTAGTATCTTAAAGATGTTCTTTGTACCGACGAGTCTATGTTTACCAGAGATACCTCAATACCTATAATTTTCATCATCGGGCAGATGAAAATTCGCATGCTTTTCGGGAATACGGCCACCAAAGTTTTCAGTTGATGTTTGGGTGGGTATAATAAGTTAGTGATCTTGTAATTATATTATTATTAAAAATCAGTATAACAGCCGTGTTTATCAGTGAAGGGCCGGCACAAAGCTAATAAAAGTACTGATTAGTGAAATTGCAAGAAAGAAAACGCTCGAACCAAAGGCAAATCTATCATCGGAGCTGTTGCGAACAACCCATCGAAAGAAGCTAACATTCAGCGGTGAAGGGACCGGTATCCGCCAAAGCGTACCCCGGAAAAAGTTTTTTAAGGTATTTGGCCAAAAAGCCATTATATATTGTCATTGTAAATATCCGAGCTCGTAAAAAGTTAATGAAATAAACTATGTAACTTAAGTATTATGGAGAATACAAAATTTGCAATATTTTAAATATAAAATAAGTTTCGTTGTTGTATAAATCTTAGTTTTGTTGTTATTAGTAATCTTTAGCTTTTGTAGTTTTTATATTAACCGTCACTGTTAACTGTTTAAAGGTGTCTTTAGTCTATAAGGTTTTGCCCCATATTTTCTAATCTTGTTTATATACATATATTTATTTTTTTTAATTTAATATATCTGCTATTCATTTATTTGTCGCATTTTTCATTTCTTTATTTGCATATAACTTTATGTTTATTGTGTTATTATTCATTGTTAAAATATTTAAATCCTTCATAAACCACACATTCTGGGAGCGTAAGAAGGAAAAGTTTATAAGAAGTTGTAAAGTATGTGCAGGTTTTCCTTATTACGTAAAGAGTCATTATAAAACATTTTGCTAGTCGGGGAAATTATTTCTATATTTCAGTATAGAGTAACGTCCGTCATCGTGGGTTCACGAGGGGATTTGTTCACATACCGTGGCACTCAATATTTTAAACACATATTTGCACGAAATAAGACCGGTAAAGAACAGTATTAACACAATACGGCGCACCACATTGGGCGGTAAAGAACGTATGTATTACTACAAAATCGACCGTTCTTACTGTGGTGTAAAGGGATAATGTGTAGTCGCACTTAGCTTGGTTGGATGCATTGCTCGAGATGATGCACACCACGTCACCAATGAACCAAAATTTGCGCCTCGTAGATGCTCAATTCGAATCTGGATTTGCCGGAAAACAAAATGTGTCTCCATTCGGCAACCCACCAATGTATTGCCTCGACTCACTGGCGCCGTGTGCGGCGGTACTCGCGAGTCAGTGGAATCCGCGACAACGCATGCCAGGCTCACATTTCTCTGAAAATGAAATGAAATGTTGTTACAGTTCGCGTAGTGAGGACATCTTGCCTTCCTACTGGCCAAACTTCTCCAAGTTACCTTGAGAAGGACATACGCGATACTATAGCGCTGAACACAAGAGCGCGACTGAAGACGTGTACATCCTTGCTCGTTCCATTCTTGCCATGCCCGTTACACTGCCGACAACGATCGCTCGAGACGACGCGCGATTTCAAGGAAGGATACACCTGCCATATGCATACCCACAACTATTCCTCGCCCAAACTCGCTCAGGGAACGCGAAAAGGTTTTCATTACTCACAAAGTGCAACTACATAGTACCCCTTCGCACCACAGTAACAACGGTCGATTTCTCCCGCCCGCATGGATTTCCATGCTGACGGAATGTTGCATCTGTCGGTGCCGGTCAGTAAAAAATGCAGCTATAGAAAAATTCGAAACTCGTTCTATCCACTCGTCTTTATGCATCGTTAAAATTATGCATGTAACTTTATACGTTTAGATTATACAGGGTGTGCTCGTCACTTTTTTCCAACATTGTAGTGTAGCGATTTGCTTACAACAGATGTCTGGTCAAGACAACTTTTGTGACATGTGTGGAGAAGATGTCTAGCTAAGGCTGAGTGCACTGAAGAATATTTCGTACCGTCCCTCTGATGCCCTTTGATTTTAGCTTAAATTGAGTTTCCGGTTCCACCAATATCACAGTGAATTTTATATATGTCTTTATAGGACAAAGCATGGCGAGGATCCTTAGGCGAGGAAATAAGTTTGGAGATTGTAATGAAGAATTTAAAAACGGTTTTAATATTATTTTTTCTGAAAATTGTATTGATATGATTTGTAATGCCATGAATTACTAGTTTTTCGGGTGTTTTAGGTATTTGTGAATGAAGGTTTATGACCATTTGTATGTTGCTGAAGCTACGACCCTTCTGAAGAAGACACGTTTTAACATATTTTAATTTGTTTTTGCCATGAGACCAGACAACTAATGTTTCACCAACGTACCTGTGTGGGTGCTGTTTCATTGACCTAAAAGTGGAAATATTTCAGGAGTTGAAAGATAAGTTTAGAAATGTTAGTAAACCTAATAATATATGTGTTTTATGACCTTTATGTACTTATCTTTTAATTCCTGATTTATTTCCACTTAGAGGTGAATAAAACAATAAATAATTAAATACCAATTTATTCCATAACATATAATAATATGTTTTCGTTAAATAACTTCTTCAGTGGAAGAAATTGACATTTAATATGTGTCAAATTACTAATAATATAAATATAAATTGCCATGCCTATCAACAAAATTATCTAAAAAACAAAGAATTCATTGATATATCGAATTTTAATTATATTCACAAGTAATAATGAATGAATAATGATTTAATACAACTATAGAAATTGAAATGATTTGAATTATTCGTATATCAATCTATTTTTTGTCAAGCTCTAATAATTCTGTTCAAGGACTAGGGAAAATCATGGCAAAAAAACCTAGTCAAGAGCTTAAAATTAATAAAATTCATGCGTGAATTAAATTATTATAAATAACGTTTAAATTATCAATATCCGTTCTAAAATTTACCGCGTTTTCATCTTTTTTAATGTATATCATTTCGTAAATTAATCTTTTTTTATAATTATTTTCCTTTTTTAAAATTTTAGTGTTTTGAAAATCAAAAAAAAAGATTGATATACGAATAATTCAAATCATTTCAATTTCTATAGTTGTATTAAATCATTATTCCTTCATTATTACTTGTGAATATAATTAAAATTCGATATATCAATGAATTCTTTGTTTTTTAGATAATTTTGTCGATAGGCATGGCAAATATATTTATATTATTAGTAATTTGACTCATATTAAATGTCAATTTCTTCGATTGAAGAAGTTATATAACGAAAACATATTATTATATGTTATGGAATAAATTGGTATTTAATTATTTATTGTTTTATTGACCTCTAAGTGGAAATAAATCAGGAATTAAAAGATAAGTAAACCTAATGAAGAATGGGTTTATTCTATCAGAGATGAATTTTAGGCTTTGGTACAATAATTTGCTAATATTGCTATGCGATATAATCATGTACATATAATATGGATGTATGTGCCATTTTGTGTAATTATTCAAGGATTGTAAAAAGGGCAGTGGTCAACAGTTAGAAACGCACATTTTTGCATCCAAAGAAAATGGGAGTTTAAGCAGCTGTTTGAAAAAGAAAGATTATTGGACCTGTATTTTTTAAAAGTATATCGATTGTAAATACCAAATTTTAGACTGTATCCAAAAAGTGTACAACTTGTAGTGTGATATTAAACGTTCGACGTTATAGAATACATCGTAGAAGTGAAGCTGTAGGAATATAACACATCTTATTTAGTTTTTGGTATTTAATATATTTTATTTTTCTTTGTTCTTCTTTTGATTTACACATGAAACACTAGAAGTGGTTCTTACATCAATAAATGTATTTTAATATTCCTTAATTTGACTTCCTATGTGTATACTTCAGAATATCAGGTTAGTTTAACAAGTGTCAGTCGGTCTTATTATTTAGATGTCAAACCTTATTTAACGATTTAATTAATCTATGCATCTTACTGACGTAAGTAGGACATGCGAGTTGAATCAATATAAGACAGAACTGTTTTAAATCATGGTATACTTTTTTGTGACTCAGTATATACATACATACATACGTAGTGTAATATATTAAAAATTAAATATAATATGTATAGGTATTAGAAATATTAGCTACAACCGGAGAAAAGAGAGCCCCCATAGTGGCTCTAGTTGAAAGATGTTGAAATGAGGCATTTTTCGGCTAACCTGGCTAAAACTGAGGATTGATTTTTTGGGTGGATTTTATACAAATAAAAAGCTATGATGACCCTTCGCTAAACCTTTGTTAAGAAGTTAAATATTTTACTGGTATTACAGTACAAAAATTATGCCCTATTTCCTAATGCAATTTATATTGGCGCGGCAAAAAT
Source organism: Holotrichia oblita (assembly GCA_023690525.1). Lineage (NCBI taxonomy): Eukaryota > Metazoa > Arthropoda > Insecta > Coleoptera > Scarabaeidae > Holotrichia > Holotrichia oblita. Next base: position 83,114,706 of record CM043017.1, on the reverse strand, counting down.
TACATAAAAAGAGTATATTATTGTAAAACCCAGTCAATGTATTTTTGCTTATTTTGCATTTTGTTGCAGACCATAAATAAACAAACAAGTTTCTACAGTAGATGTGAAATGTTTCACTCCGAAGCCGAAGCTCGCATTCTTTCTAGACAGCAGGGAGCTCTGTATTTTTACCTGTGTGGTGATGGAAGCGGCACCTTTATGAAGAGAGACGTGATGCCGAAACTAAAAAGATAATCCCGCTATAGAGATCTCAGAAATGAGTTATTAATAGATGAGAGGAAATTAAGATGTGAGTTTGCGTATTTTTAAAGTAATTGTTTATGGTATTTGCAAGATATTTGGCTAAGTTGTACGTGACATATTGAATTATGTAACTATATTGTTCGGATGAATGGTATGTTTTGCTTCCGAATTGTTGGACGGCCATACAATCAAGGTGATTTTGATTTTTGTTTTTGTGTCTTTAACGAAATGTTACGAAATTTTGTTAACGAAGTGATTTGTAGTAGTGCGTGTAAGTACTATCTTGTAACACTCCTGATATTTTTGTCACGTAACTCTGGTTTGTCCGTAACAGTAGCGTTCAATTGTCCGCGGGAAGAATTACTATACCTTTGTGGGTGTGGCGGAAGAAAGAAGAAGAAATGTTTCTATTTCCAAGAGAGGTGATTGATTTTTGATTATTTTTGGTGGTGGTTGGTTTATTTTGGGCTAGAAGCTGCAGTTTATAAATATGATTTTTTTTGATATGTTCGGAAGTTTTCTGAGCTTGGGCAAATGAAATGCGATCTAATAAGGACCAATCATCTGCAGATAGTGTATCGGCGAGTTCTAAATGGCGAAAGAGAACTTTCTTAGATGAAAGATCTACTTCACGTTGGGAATATTTAATTCGTTCATGGATGAGTGCTAGATTGGCTCGTCTTAAGATGTTTTGACATGATCAAGTGGTAATGTGGTGAAAAAGTTGGACAAATTTGGGAATAACATGATGGTCGCGACAGCGGATGAAAAGGTTAGGGTTCACAGAAGTGTGGATAGTTGAAAACGGATGATACAGCAATTTTATAACAAATTTTTTGGTAGGTTTTATTCAGCGTTATTTTAGAAATGGTTTGTAAAAGCTGAATAGGAAACAATGAAAACCAAAGAGAGAAGGATAATAGAAACAGAAAATGCTGTATTACCATACGTTTGTCTTTTATTGTGAAAATATTTTACAGATCTGGTAAGTGTGCTAAATGATGAAACGAACAAATTCACAATATAGAAGATCATAATAATTGAGTATAGGTTAAGAAAGTTGACAAGTAACAAATTTTAATGCTTTTTTGTAGACCAAATAAAATCCGTTAAGTAATGAGATTGGATTAGTAGGCAATCATATTTGTCTACAATGACATGTAAGATGAATTTAACATTTTTCTAACGTATTTTTATTACATTATCTTATCTACTGCTAAACAAATGTAGATTATAAAAAATGGTTGAAATAAATAATTATTATTACGTAGTACACAGTTCATGTGACATGATTCATTGCAAATAAAGATTTAGTTGTTCTATATTAAATGCCAGTACTAATTGTTAATACGCGGTGTTTACAATGAATGGCAGGACAAACCACGTGCTTCTGTTGTCCAATTAGAAAGTGTAGAAAATTCAAAGCAGGTAGTAGTAGCGAAGCAAATATTCAGGTGCACTAGCAGCAGTTGATCGTTCTTCATACTAGTGATGAGATGTTATTGCACACACTCTTATTGATGACGCCTTTAATTTAAATCATCGTGGGGCACCCACCTAAAATATACTCGCGCTATTTAGATTAATTGAAGGTGCGGAGGAAGGAAGTGGCAATGTTTCTCGTTCAAATGCGATGTGATGAGTTTAACGACTTTTTTAAGTACAATAACAAAAAGTCGTTTGAATTATAGAAGAGTCAGGAATAAACAATCGCAATTATCGCGCTCTAATTCATAACGTTGAAAACATACATACTACTTAAATCATTTCAAATTTTAAAATCTACGCGTGAAAACGTGTCATTTTTAAACATTCGTAAACGTGACAATTATTGTTGGTGTTGAAAACTTTTTAAACGATTTTTTGTTATGCGAATATTTTATTTTACTAAAGAATGGTGTTTCCAGTTTAGTTGAGTGAGCTTGGTGTTGGCAGATAGATAAAATGTCAATTTTTAAGGATAATAGCTGGGTAAGTCTTATTAACGTTATTAATTGATATTAGTAATGTTATGTAAAATATTTCTATATAAATACGTGTGTGCTTTAATAACTTACTATATCTAGAAATATATCTAAGAAAATCTATACTAGATTCTGTGAAAAATATTGTAGTAGAAATTTTATCAGCTACAAACTTTCCTATTTTAATCAATTAATGTTTTACTTGTCCTCAATTTTTTTAATAGTGCACAACTAATTGCTACATCTACGAGAATAAATTATTTATGTCGTAATTCAAGTTCTTTAGATGTAAAAACAAATTAAATAACATGGCAATACGTTTGCGTTAATCTATACGAAGGGCTGCAATTTATTGACCTTTTAAATATATTTTACGAAGTGTGCTAATTCGGTTGTAATACACAATTTTCGTTTATATGTATAATATAAACGTCACAATAAGAGTTGATAATGGGTGGGCCGTAGTCAATAAAAAGTGAGAATTTATGATGAAGTATGATTTCATGATTAATGTGGGCTGACATTTTACTTGCTATATAGAGCTAATACTAAAATTTTATCTAGAGAAGTCCCAAATAATGCACTCTACTGAGATTTTGTATACTGTGCATCATTTTATTGGTTTGTTAAAACATATTTTTCCTTCATTATCAAAATATGTGGATAATTCGACGGTTAATGGTTTGCTTATTTGTGTGGTTGAAATAATCTAAAACAATCTTTGAAGGTGGTGTTGTCTAAGTCTCTTCTACGATAGGACGACATGAGAAATGGAAATAGAAATTATGGATTACTATCGATAATTTTTAAACAATATTGATACTCAAGCGCATTGATTTTGAAACAAAATGATTAAGCGGATGTTTTATAATGGGTTGAAAATATTTGATAACCCGCAAATAATCACATTTCCGCTAAATAATTTTTACAATGCCACACTTTAGTGCCAAAGCTGAGCCATTTAAGCATTCTACAAGTTTGATAGGAAGCGAAAGAGAGATTATTGCTACAAATCATGCTACATATCTAGGCTAACATATTACGATTTAAACCATTGCGATTGGGAGTCAAACGTTTATCAAGTGATAGTATGTAACAAAGCATTACTAATAGAAGAAGAACAAAATGATAAAATATATTTAGAAATCTTAAGATTTTAATTTTTAAGAAAGTAATTGTTGAAATGTATCGGAAAACTCAATTTATACAAACGCTGCAAATATTTGTGTGTGTGCTTGTTATATAAATATGCAGCAAATACCATCTTATGTTATTTTAAGCTGTCAAAAAATTCTTCCAATATTGAGCAGCGTCAGCATTTCAGGTTACTGTGATATCAGAGCAGCTCGATATTAGATTTGTGATTTATGAACACTTTCGTCTAGGTGCCTCGCGCAAGTATTGAAGCGAATTTCGATTATTTTCAAAAACATACAGTGCTTCCTAAATATTTCCTCAATGTTATTAAAAAAATTCTAATTCTTTCATTGTTATATATTCATATGTTATTTTTTAATACATTTTATCTCTATTACATGATCTAATATATAATACTTTTTAGGAAATGCTTTTGTAATTATTAAAGCTACTTAAGTAGATATTAAAACTCCGGAAAATTATACTTCTTATTATAGTTAGTTGCAATACTGTTTTCTTTTTTGCAATTATTTTATATTACATTATTCCATTATGGTACAAAATACTATATACACGAATGTATTGGTATAGAAAATTATATATCTCTTATATATAACATAATGTATAATTGCTTACTAATTATTATATTCAACTATAGTATTTGGCAGTACCCTTTGGTAACATAACTTAGGTACGCGTACAAATGTTATTACATTTCTATGCACTATTATTTTGATATAATATGTAGAAGGAGTCATTTTATCTAAAAAAGATACCAAAAAAAACATAAATTGTAGTAATAAAATTTAAACAGCAAATTGTAATAATACTAGCGGTGCAATATAAAATTTATATAGCTTTGAATATCAATTATTCACTAAAATTATAATACAATGTTGCTGTTTCTTACTTGATCGAATATATTTACAGTAGAACTTATCGAGAAAATCTTTACGGTTATCGCTAAATCAATTCACTTTTCCACACAATTTACAATTTACCTTTTATTTCTTTAACTTATGCTTTACTTTGCCACTTTTATATCAGAAAAAATCGATGTCAATACATAATATTTTATTGTACTGTCATAATTAGAGCTGCGTCTGTTACTATAATCGACGGCATAAAGCAATAATAATGCAAGAAGTAACAGATTTTATAAAATATACAAAATATTTTGAAATAATTTTCTGCGAAGCATTACCAATCTTAATGGTCTTGCCATAAAGCTAATATCTATAATGTTGATCCAGATGATTACTTCTACTCAAAATTTATTCCATAAGTTATAATTTTTAATTGCGTCAAATGAAGAATTACAAACAGTTAGCATTAAATTTAATCAAAAACAAGATCATTATAAGTATTTTGACAACTTTTTAATATTTACTTAGTAAAATTTGTTTTCGCTGCAGTTGCTACAGTATATACAGTCAATATCACACTTCTCTCGTAGCTATCACGATGTACTAAGATATGTGACTAGCATTAACTACTACACTAGCACTAGATTAAGATATATTGCCTCGACACTTTTCAAGTAACAATAGAAAGTTCATAATGAAGTACTTCTTACGTTACGATGATTTTGCTTTTACTGCCAACTAATGTTTCCAAAATTGCATGCGAACAATTGTTATTCAGAAATTCTAGTTAAACTCTGTGCTTAACTTTATTTAAAAAGTTTTTAAGTCAAGTTAATAGATGTCTTATATTCTCATTAATTTAAGATTAACTGTGAAATTCTGGTCTATTTATGAATTTTATTATACCGAGATTGTATAACATGCATAGATGGAAAACTCTTAGTCACCCTTTGCCTTTGTTAAATAACATTATCTGTAATACAATTCTTATTGCTATTATATTTAGTGACTTACAGATATTACAATTATGTTTATTTACTTAAAAAATGAGGGGAGACTACTTTCAAGTTAATAGTAGGAACATTAACAGGTTTACTAATTGACCATGAACGCTTTATGCAAAAAACCGATAAATCACTTACTGCAAAGAAAATAAAACTGTAATACCTAAAATAATTAAATCAACTGAAAGGACTAAATAATCAATAATAAGTTGCTAATATTACAAAAGCAGAAGGTAATCCACAGAAACGAGTAGTGAAAGGTCAAGTACATTCAGAAAAAAAAACAGGTATGAGAAGTCAGAGATCTTTAACATTAAACGGAAATAAAGTATTGCGATGTTTAGTATCCAATAATATGAGTACATGCATCTAAGAATGTGCATATATACACGGAATATTAGGGACACCGAGGTACAATTTAAGGCGTAGAAACTCTAATAGAATAAAAAAATCTAACTGTATATTCCACTTCAAGGTTATTTTAGTCTTATACTTATTTGTAGAAGAGAACCCACGGATTTATTTTATATAACGTAATGTCTTTTGTTGATTAATTTTGATTTCATCTATTCACAGAATACATTTATTATATGAAAAATCACTATTTGAGAAAATATACAACGGTAACGTGTTTATTTTTACATAGTTCAAAATGTAATCTAATAGAATGTTTCCGTTTATCGCTACGAGTTCGTTATTTATTGCAAAACTATGCATGTGGACTGTCAATGATAAGAAATACTTTTTTCAAATTAAGCAATTTTTTGTACTGTTGCTTTGATGTAAACTTCATTGTTTAAATTACAACAAAAAAAGTCAAATGCCAAGGTTTTGAGTATTTATTTAGAAAATTTTTTTAAATAATACTATGTTCACTTGAAACAATGTAATCAGTTATTTAACGCTTGTACCACTCAACACGTATAGTTAAAAAAAATATGAATCAATTGAAGAAAATTAACTGAATTATGTAAAAATGGGTACTGTATCGAATATTTTCTTGTAGCATTTGTAGACTGTAGATTGTAGCACTTCTCTAGCAAGCTATGTATCGTCATGCACGTCTCTATCCGATAAAAAATTAATAAAACATTGAAAAAATGCTTATGAATAATATCTGAAAATTCATAGTCATTGAGTTTTTGTATGCTATTTTTTCTATTAACGGGTTTTGAAAATTGTTCTTGATATTCTGAAATAAGATATTATACTTAATATACTACAATTTCGACTGACTGAGCTATATAAAACTGTATCTAGTAATAAAAAAAAGAATAAGGGTCATTTTATCTAAGCAATGTTGAAATTGCTTCCGTATTATTAGTTAATTATTACACAAAATATAAAACAACAATATGTACTACATATACCGTAAGTATGTATATACATACCTATTAAAGACTGCATAATATAAAGATTAATAAATTATCTAAAAAATCTGGCGGAAACTAAGTGTGTACTAATTAATGGAATTCTATTTGATTAATGATAGCAGATGATACCGTAGACAAAGTGGGCACTTATCATCCCGATTGTAAAATAATAAATCCACGTTTAAGAAGAGTAGAGAAAAGAAGATTTTTATTTTAATACGGAAGTATTGCTTATTTGAACCTGGACTTTTCGGAAATTTATTTTTATAATAGATAATGTTATACTTCTACTGATTTCTTTCTACCAATTAGATAGCGTGTGACTCACGTTACAGAGGGTTCGCATGCAATTTTTGCCTCTATTTTGTAGAGTAAAAAATTCATAACTTTGAAACCATTCAATTGAAATTCTGGATTTTAGACTATCAACTCATACTCTTTCTTTTAGTAATATAAATTTAATTCAATTTTCACCATAAGGGAGAGGTGAATTTTTCTATGCGTACTTCAATGCTTGTAACTTTGTTCATAATTAACTTATTAGAACTTAAGCTGGTTTTGTCGTTAATGATCGATTTGTGGCGAAAGAAATAGTTTTTCATCTTCTATTTGTAAAACAAGCGATTTTTTTACCTGTACGAAGACTTTTTTCTTAACTGTAGGTAATTAGGAAAGTTTTTAATAACTACTTATATTAAGTGTATGTATTTTTGTAATACAGCAAGAGCTACAGTAATAGTCTTACCAAGTACTACAGCGAAAATTTATTTACATTTTTTTATTGCCATATTTCTCTGAAGTAGTATTTTTTCTCTTATTGCACAATATTTTGCAAATTTTGATCGATCAGAAGTATCAAACACAGTTACTTTTATTCTCCATATTTATTTTCAGCCTGTCTTAGCGGAAACGCTCCTACGGCAACGTAATAATAATGCTTCTTATTTGTCACAATGAATGTGAATAACATCACATATTCATAGTAAATAGAGTTAGTAAAGTAGTTATATATTTACATAGTAACGCACTTTAAGTTACACCTGTGTATGTACACTCAAAGAAAAAAGAACTGGGAGAGTTACGATACCCCCGCATGGCAAGAGTAAGATAGTAGAGACTTGCATGCCCCACCCCGCGCTATCCGAACATGTCTATCCGTCGCACTGGCATTAATATGCAATACGACCTTGCAATTTTATTTACCTGCTCCTCTTGATAAATATATTTTGCATAAATTAAAAAATGCATGCGTTATATGTATTTTTTAATTTGTATATTCCAATTGATAATATATGATATTAATTTGAAGTTTGTGTACGACTTTCAAGTATATAAATTTAATAAAAAGAGAAAAATATTAAAATTACATTGATAGACTTAACAGAAAGGGTTAATTTTACACTCAAGAGCTTTTTATTTGTTTATTAAAAAGAACTTATACAACGAACATAAAATATATTTTATAGCTAGCGTCCTATTGAATAAATATGTATGATGGATTTCTTAAAAATACGGTAAACAGTAAAAATAAATAAAAGAGATTGTTAAATGTAATTATTTCAATCTTTAATCTTGTATAATAACGACTTGCATTTATTTCTTGCTGCCATTTTCGGCAAATGAAGATTCAATTATTTGAATTTTAAAATAAGATATATCCGTGTGCATTTTTATTAAGACAATAAACAGAAATATTTAAGGTATAATATGAAGAGTGTAATCAGGTAATTTAATTAAAAATCTAAAAATGTAAGTATCAAATTTTGGCGAATTGAAAAACATTAAAGGTAGAATGAATTGCAGCAAAACATTATAAGTTCATAAGATGTAAGTAATAAAAGGTATTCGAATATGTGTGGGTAAAAGAAGATTTACATATACAATAGGATCTCTAATAATTTTTGAAATATATGAAGTCAATATATTAGATCTTTCTTTCCTCACATGATTGTTAGTTCAGGTGAAATATTAAATGAATGAACTTTACACCAATATCCGCGATAGAAGCATGAGAAACAATTACTACAGTTTAGAAACAGAATTATTCTGAATTGATGATCAGCTTAGTTTGTCGCTAACCTTTAATCTTTAATTATACCAACAAAAATTATTGAAAGCAGAACCATCGTCAGAATCTTTTACTTATATTCATGTATATTATAATATTACTTGCGCTTCTTTGGTCATTTAACGAAATTTCGTATATTTATCTAAAATCAATTCAAGCATTTCCTTTCGTTCTTTCATTTTTGGTGATAACCACTCGTAATTTATCTTTTCAATATTACCTCACCGTTGGCGTTGTCCAAATTGCTTTAGCCATTTGATCGCTTAATCAGCCAAAGCTAATTTCAATTCAATAACTCTTTTACAAATGTTGTGTTACAGAAATGTTAATGCCTTTTACACTTTGATTAAACATGTGTGGTAATGTTATATAATCATTTTTCATTCATGACGCAATGCTTTTAGATTCATTTGAAGATTAAAGAATAAAGTAATAAATATTGAACTGTATAGTGAACCAAGCAGATTTATATGTGCTGAATTCATATGCTTGAAGAATGTTGGCAAAATATAGAAATGTACGCTTTACAATTCTAATGACTATCAATCGTCATTAGAGTTAATAAACAATAGTATCGCTATATCATGTACGCTCGTATTTTTTTGCGTGAGTAATTATATGAGGAATTGTATCATTATATTTGAATTTTGCTGTGTCTTTTAAGTATACTGAAATATTTAAGTCATATGAATCGATAAGTTGAATACTACCTCTTCTAATATTATTGACTCGTCTGTTCTTGTTATTTGGTAGTATAATTTAGCCTCCTGTCAATTTTGGCTTTTTTCTGTCTATAAGTATAGAGTAATTCCGAATATACATTAGGTTTTTTCTTAAGGTGCACAATGTCTTTTTCTAGCAAATTTTCTGCACATCAATAATAAAAAAAATGGCCTCACACTTCTACACATATTCTATCTTTGTATTGCACATTTTCGGCTTGCTCCTGAATAGCAGCAAACCTATCTCTAGTTAGCTGCATAGAATCTTATACAACTGTTATCAAATACCGCAACTACGATTTATGTTATTCGTATAATTGTTTATTAACGATCAGGCAATATACCTACTTTCCTACTTGATTATCAGGCAATATATTATTTACTACTTATTAGTACTTACTATTTATAACTACTATTAGTAAACAATTACCTACTTTTAACAATCTTCTTTATTTACCTTTACTGACATTTTTATCTAAGTTGCACCTTTAATTCAATTTAAGTCATGCATTAAGTGATAGTTCGAAATGCGAATTATTTTTTATTGAAATCTATTATATTCATATGTTAGGATGCTAGCTTTCTAAATAAAATATATTTGTTTCATTTATTAATTGTTTAATTTCTTATTCGTGAATAGGAAAACAGCATTTAAGTTTAAACTAAATTAACTCCATAAGCCCATCAATATAATTTTAATAAATTCCTCCTTATTTAGTAATCTTATACACTTAAAAGATGTATGATGCGAACTTAAAATTGTTCGCCTGTGCAATATACATACATACTGCAAACACATACAATGCATGCAACGGAGAGACGAGTTCATTGCTTTACGGCAAATGTTGAATTTGTAAGTTCTTATATTTTAATTTACGCAATGTGTATTTACAAAGAGAAGCAGGTAAATAAAATTACAAGGTCGTATAGTATACTACTATCGATGCGATGGATAGATATGGTTAGGTTGTGCGGGGCGGGGTGTGCTAATATTTACTGTCTTACTCTTGCCGTGCGGGAGTATCGTAAATGTCCCAGTTCTTTTTTCTTTGAGTGTACATATACATATGTATATGAATTCTAATACTTTGCAATCTGTCGTCGTGTCTTTATAGGAATCTTGTATGTAAGTACATACATATGTACAATAGATATCTATAGATTACATTTTTATTAGGTTTAGTATAAATTATGCATGTGCATGTATAAGTAGCATAATCTTGTATGTACGAGTATATACTTACACTACAATCGCATATTAAAATTTCCATTTATTAGTGTAGTTTTAATATAATACGAAGAATTGGCGCATTTTGGTGTTTGATAAGGCTAATTAGTTTTCTATATGCTAATATGAATCACGCGTTATTTTAAAGCTCATCGTCCCTATTCTATCCTAATTTAAAGAAGCCATCTTACCTTAATTTGTTGTAAGATATAAACGAATTAATTCTTAAACTTGTTTAGTAATGTGGTGGCAGAGTCGTAAGTCTTAAGTGTACCACGTGCTTTTTAACAGTTTTGCGTTTTTAATCTATTTGCAGTATTGTGCAAAAGAGACGTAAGTATATTTAACATCTAAATATTTTTTAGTATAGCTTTGTTGATTTCAATAGATCTCGCTGATTACATATTCTTTTGACATGATGGAAATTATATCAATATACCTACTTTGTTTTCAAATGCAAACCTACCATTCCACAATATTGAATCTACTTTGAGGGCCTGCGGGTGTTGATATAGATATATATTAGTATCATATATTAGTGTAGTAACTAGTTGACCCCACCCAAACTCTTCGAGTTTGGTCTAAGCTGACCCATCCCAAGTATTCGAATTTAGACTGAACTCTTCCGGCTCACCGACCAGCATTTCCGCTAATCTTAACCCGACAGAATATGTCGAGGTGTCCCAGCTAATGAACTACTAAAATGAAAAAAACAAAAAAATGTTATACGAATTGAGCAGTATGAAAGCAATGTGCATACTTATTTTATTTTTAATCGATTTTTTTCACGGACTATTTTAATAAATCAATGGCATTCTATGTAGAAACGCTCTTTATTTTACATAACTGTAAAGTATGGTCGCTTCATTAGCAGTTACCCTGTATACTTGCTGAATTATGAATTTAAGTCATCATTCTACAATTTATACATTTTATCAAACAGAGTATTGACAAATGTGTTTATCAATATTTTTAATATCGTTGGGAAGAAATTAAATTTTCCCGGTAGTAATATGAAAAGAACTAATAAACCCTATAACCTTCTAAGTGTAAAAATCCGTCTTGACAGTTCAAATTTTGATCGCAGACGCGCTAACGTCAACGATTTATTATGAGGGCCGCCTAATGATTATTGCTCTAGTTATTAAAGATGGTATTTTGTACGTAGACGTATTTTAACGTATTTAATTTTGAAATATATTTTTTTGGTAATAAGTAAATGACGTCACGTAGTATTTTTTCCATTATATTACGTAATGAGGTTTTGACGATTACAATTTGACTTTTCGCGTTTCGCGTTAGATGTATTTTTTCAACTATTTTTATTAATAATAACGGAATATATTATTTATAGGTAAAATGTGTATCTATTAGTATATTGACAAATGTTTTTAACATGACGTATATACTTATATTTTTGAAGAGATAACATGTGTTCAGAATTACCATAATATTCAAATTGAGCGCTTGATACATTGCACTAAACATGTATACCTCAGATATGCTGCCATCTATTAAGATACAATGAAGTTATTTGGTAAAGTGCAGTTATATCTACGATTATTTAATTAATCTCAATACTATATGTATATATTATCTTAATGACAATCACAAAATGTTTTACCGAAAAATCAACAACTCATGATCTCGATGTAAACGCAGAACAAAAAGTCCGTCTTGACAGTTCAAATTTTGTAGTATTTCTTTACTTATTTTACGTAATGAAGTTATGAACGCTTAAAATTCAATATTTCTTTCAAGTTTTTTATTTAATAATAACGGAATATATTATTTATAGGTGAAATGTGTATCTAATAGAATATTGACAAATGTGTTTATCATGACATATATATCTGTATATTTAGAGAGGCAGCATGTTTTAAGTTATTCCATAATATTCAAATTGCGCGCTTTCTCGCAGTGTAAATAGTATAAAAGAAAAAATTTCTAACGGCCTTGATTAGGTATATTAAAAAGCTGTCGGATTACGTATTACAGTAACAAATACGTCCTTACGGGTAACTGTATAGGTGTTAAGGTACAAATATTAAATAAATCTCGTAATTTTTAGAAGGGAGGAAATTTGTTAGGAATTTCAATGTTTACCTGTCAAAGTCGTTGAGTGGACTTCTTTTTTTTTTTTTTTTTTTTTTTTTTTTTTGCTGACGTAGCGGCATCGCATACTACTCGTCATGATAAAAAGAAAACTTCATATGAACATATGACCTAAAGGTCTTAACTTTTGAGATACAGGGTGATAAAGTTTTCGAAAATAAATAGTTTTTTATTAATTCCTGTAATACCACTTTAGATATTTTAATGAAACGTGGTATACGTGTAGTATGTATCAAGAGGCATTATTGAGTGTTCCCCATTTTTTTTTAATTCCACCAGTGGCGTTCGTACGGAATTTCAGCTACCTACTTTGACAGACGTTTAGGTCACACGTTCATATGAAGTTTTGTTTTTAAAATAGACTAAAAAATCGTTCCCTGAAATATTGACATTCAATTTCCCCTGTACATTGGAGAGCGGAGAAAAAAAATTGACCCCCTTAAAGACGCGCTGGAGAGAAATAAAAAAAAATGTATGCATGCAAAAGACTTTTTGACTCTTTCGAAAATATGTAGATATATACTTAGTATAATCTCGATAATACACTGAACTATATACGATTTTAGTATAAGTAACGATGAGAATTATCAAAAAATAATAAGCGGTTTAGAAAGGCGTTGGAACATTGAAATTTTGGAAATCGTCGTAATAATTTATTATTTCATTCCTTGTTTGTACATTATTGTTTTCGTAAATATATATTTGTGGAAATAAAAAGATGGTATCAAAGAAGAGTCCCTTACCTCTGTGAGCATGTGTAGGTTAAAGTAAAACAAATAATGAAATATTATTTAATTATACATTTAATTAAAAATAGAATATTTTCGCAGTAACTCCTATTTTTTTATTTTTTGTTCCTTGTCGTAAATGAAAAATAAATTTTAACTATATTCCTCTATAAACAAAATTAAAAAAAAAAACAGATACGTCGTAGAAGGGGTTTGAACCTAGTACCATCCGATTCGAAGCCGAAGACCTAAGCATCACGCCACCGGCGCTCGTATGAAAGGGTATTTTATATACGCGTATATTATGAATAATATATTTTCTAAAATCGAGTTTGGCAGAGGAAAATCAAAAAAATAAGCCGTTTAGAAGGGCGTTGGAATTTTGAAATTTTGACGATCGATATTGTTCACATGGGCAATTCGCTGGAGACGACCTGCAAGGCGACGCTAAATCGGACGCCGCCGCCGCGACGCAAAAAGATTTTAGTTTTAATCGGAAAAAAAAAATTTCCCGAAAATATCCAAGTACTCGCCGAGAAGAATATATTCGGACATAGATAGTTTTGGCGTAGCGTCAACCGTTCGGGAGATAAACGCGAATTTCCGACTAATCTGAAAACATCGGGAAAAGTCAAGGTCGGTTCGCCGGGAAACCTAGACAGTTGATTAGAAAAATCCTTTAGGCGTCGATCGACACCCCCCTTTTCGAGTTTAGTCCTTCCGTAAGGTCCCAGGAGGGAGCCCCGTTTACCTCTACAATCACCAATTAGTATAGTATAATAGTGTGTATTGATTGTAGTATGTAATCAAGTGTAGATTATCTGCAAAGCATATCTTACATTTTGATGTATTTAATCTTCTAATGAATGAATTATTCAATTACGAATAATTTGTTGTCTTTATTGTGACAAATTGAAGTTGAACTTATTTTGACTAGATTGCAATTACTTATGCAATTTTTCTCTTAACGGTGATTAATTGGGAAAAGATAAACATTACTGTCAAGTTGATTAGAATTATTATTTTTTTGGGTAAAAAGTTATCTATTTTGCAAATTTTTATATGTGTAGTGTAAATGTAGTCGCTTTATAAACTCATATGTAGTAAATTTGAATTATTATTCAGCATGGTTTAATTCCAATTTTTTAAAAATCTTCATCTAGAACTAATTGTACATTTTATAAAAAATCTGGTATCAGAAAATTATCGGAATCTGTAGGCCGCAAAACTGCTATCAATCAAAATATATGAACTTTAACAGATTAATGCGAATTATCAAATTAGGTATTATAGAGTGAAGGTACATATGATATCACATACCTATGGGAATACCTTTTCTTTCTACTTACCTGCTGATTTCGTTAGATATGTAAGTCATTTTGAAATGATAGTTAATGATTTGCTACAACAAAACATGTTCATTATCTATTATTTTGAGTGGCATTACAGATAAAGAAGACTAAAAAATGATAATCAATGTATATAATGGTTGCAAAACATATATAGAAGCGCGAAAGAATGCATTTATATTAGACAGGTCCGCTTACATAGTAAACACCTTTAACAATTACGTACTTATCTGGTTAATTGGGTATGGGCATCACAAAATATAAATATTAGAAAAATTTATAGATAGGATGACATGTTCATCATTGGAAGTATTAGCTAAACTTATATTTATACATGTTTATAGAAACCTGCAAATTCTACGAACGGATAGAAATGTTAAGTTTAATAACTTACAATCTCGGGTTGCGCTATTATTGTTTTATATTATCGCATTTACGTCATTTTACGACATGGCTAACCTTAAGTTGCATGTAGATTTATTGAAGCATTTGAATCAAAAACATAAAACTTTCTAAATGCAAACTGGCATGTTTTCCAGTATTTTACAAGTGTATCTGTTTCTGATGAAGGTAAAATAATTTACCGAAAGCTAAAAAATGTGCGTTTAACTTTTCTAAGAATCATAGTAGACCGCTACGACAAAGAAATCTAACAGGCGGTTATTTCCAGACTATGGACTTTATTAGTAGACTTTAGGGTGGCATGGACATTCGATATAATACCTACTCCCTGGAAGAACTTACCTCAGCATATAGAAGGCTATGTCAACTCGATGTATAAGCTATGACAGAGGCGAAAATTTTCGTAAGAAAACCTTTTCCGGAAAATGCTATAATCTTTGGCTGAGGAAGTCTTCACTCACTGTTTACAAAATAAAAATACAGAGTTAAATGAAGATCTCGATTATTTATTGATATTCTTCAAAAGATAATTTGTGATTTTATATATTTAGCATTATCTTGACACGATTATAATTGCTCATTTTTTTATCTATAAAGCTGTATTATGAATACTATTTTGTTGATTACATGTCTGAACATTATCTTTGTGTGGATTAATGCATAATTGAACAGGTACTATGGAAGCTATTATCTATTTATCTCTATCTGCGTAGGTTCAAAAGAATCTTTATGAGGTAGAATGAAATCCGTGACTAATAAGATAAAATACGGTTTATAAATTAGTTTCAATTTGGTGAAGCGAACGACCTTCACTGTTTTTTTTTTAATGGACGAGTATTTTATATTATACTGACCTTATTTCATCAGTTACAGAAAACATTTCATACCATAACGTTTAACAATTGGTGCTGAAATTCGCAATAAAAGAAGTTTGTACCAAATAATGTTTATAGTGTATGTGATCATAATTTCATATTATTTATTAGTTTCTACTCTTTTTGGAAAAGTTTATTGTAACAATTATAGCATGGGGTGAAAATATTTAACAGTCATAATTCAATTCAATTCAATTTTTCAAGTCATAATAAACGCTTAACAACGACACAAGTTCTTTTAGCAGAAGCAAAAATGGAATATGTTGCTACTGCCTCTTGTTAAGTCATTATTTTCAGGATGAAATAGAAAATATGCAAAGAGAATCATTTAGCATTAAAGTAAAATAAGAAATAAAAATGTTTTCTGATACGGACGAAAATTTAGATAAACAAAAATACAGATGGAATAAATTGAAGAGTAATATTTTAGATATACGGCTGTTGTACGAAGCGAATAGTCGAGCGCTGCTGGGGATGCACTTTATATTTTAGTAGCTATGATTATTAAGGCTTGAAATAAAGATAGTATTTTGTTCATGTTTGGTTTAATATGTTACAAAAGGATTAAACTATTGTTTTTATTATTTGAGCGCATTATATGATAAGTAAGGCTAAATTGCGTTTTTTGCTTCCCAATTATTGTTTCTCTGTTTGGCTAAATGAAAATTCCCAGCTGAACAATATCATCCAGTAGTCTATTCCATTTTATAGTCTCGTTTCAAATGATCTTAAATCATAATACCCGGTACATAATTGAAAGGGTTGGGGCAAAGAAGGTATAAGTGACATATTGTGAAACAATGAGTTAGTCGTGGCAATGTCTAGCTTAGAACTTTTTACAAGCGAAAAGGCTATAAACGGACATTTAAAAAAGCAGCAAAAAAGGGAAATATCAAACTAGTTAAATATACACACACATTTCTTGCTTAAACAAATATTGTCTAAGTTAAACTTTCTGAAATTGGGGAACTAACTGAAAAAGAAATGAGACAATACTGTTAGTATTTTGTTTAAAGTCGGTATAGTATAGACAATGTACAAATTACAGACTTTGGCAAACATCAAACATTGATGTAGTGGATATTATAAGGGTATTTTAGGAGCGGTTATTTTTTTAAATTATCAGTCATCTCAAAGTTTGGGCCGGTAACTAGTGTAAGCTGTTGGGGGATGCTAAGGCATGCACTATTATTATTACATATAAATTGATCTTTATTTAATTTGAGTAATTTTGTATAACTATCTAAAATGTTTACTTTCGAGATTACAATTTCATTCGTGAGAATTTTAATAAAAGAGAGGGATCTGTGTCATAATTACCTTACTATGCTACACTACCTACTGGAATACTTTTAATTGTTTCATTAATGATATCAAACTACAACGTATCGAATCCTTCCAATCTTAATTAAGACTATTAATTTGCAATTCTACCGAAAGTATTCCAACTGCGGTTACAAGTTTCTCATTTAATTGGAAACATGCACCAGTTTTATTTAGCCGTCAGCAAGGATGTCTTCTTTTCTAATAATGTAGTCGTTTGAGGTTAAAACAAGCTGTTAGCGTTATAATAGCATAACATTTGAGTTTTACACCGCACACTTGTATAAATCATTTATGTTTGTGTTTTAAGTAGATTGCTCTATGACGTAATAGATTTTAAAATATATTTAATATGCAGGACCGGAACAACTTTAAATGCTTCAGAGTAAGGAAGAAGACACGCCAAGTTAGAAGCAATAATAGCACATCTGATGATGAAGAGGTAATATAGTTGAGGAAAATTTATAAACTTACATGACTTACTCAACTAAATATCAACTGAAATTATTAATTGCACTTGCACATTACACAGGCAGATGCTAATTTTTGCATAAATTGTTTACATTTACTAAAATATTGTAATTAATATATACTAATGTGATACACTTAATTTGTTTAAATTTATTGCAAGTGTGTTTCGAGTGTGATTTAGATTACAAGAAGTTTAATATCTATGTATGTCACGTGATATTATATGTCTAAAAGTGATATAACTGTTTTTTAGAAAACGTTAACATGTAGTCTGGAATTTTAAGTATTATTTATAGGTATATAACAAAGACTGGCTTGTTTGGTGATTCTTTTCTATTCTGCAGAAATAGCTTATATAATTCCAGTTGTGTATTTAAGAACAGTGTAGTTACAAGTATCTAATACGAAATTGTAACTGTTAAATTACAATTATTTTACTACTGCCTCCAATTACAATGTCTACAATGTTTATGTTTGCAAACTGTCAGGAAAAAGAGCAATAAAATAAGGAAGACAACAACGAAATATAACCGAAAACAAAAATCAGATTATACCATATACTCGACATGTATGTATGCATGTACAAGGAGAATTTATCAAATACATATATGTATGCAGTTTGTTGTTAGTTTTATGGTTATGATATATTTGTTTTCAGTAGTGTCGAACATTACAGAAATCACCTTTTACTTTGATAAGGAACTATGCTATTGCTGACCAAACTAAATTCTTCATTGCGCGAAAGTGCATGCCTCAAATAGTTTTTGCATAATTCCTGACATTTCTTGGCAAACTAAATATAATAAAACACGTTTAAACAAGTAGTATTTTCGAAATAGAAGAACCTATTAATTCTAGACTACTAAGTGGTTATACCTTTTTTGAAAACAAAAATGAAGGCAAGCTGAAAAATCAACAGTAGACCCGGTTTTCCATTAAAGAAAAAATATCTTTGGTTAGGTACTTGTTTACGGAACACCCTGTATAATTCCATATAATTTTAGAGCTCCTATAGGCCATCTATATCATGCAGTAACTATATTTTGAGTAAATCCAATTTTATGGCCTCAATAGAAAACCCACGCATAGATCTCGGACCCTGTATCTACATACCTATATAAGAGTATTTTTTTTGTCTTAGATTAGATTAGGTGCGGATTGTGTAAGTAATGCTGCCTCTCTTCACTGCGACCTTTTAGTCCCAATTAATCTCCAAACTTCTAAAGAAGTCTAGGATTTTTTTGGGGGCTATAGTTCTAATACTAGCCGGTTCTACGTGCGCCTGTTCCAGATAGTGGAGTCTCTGCCGGAGCACCGCTTTGCAGTTGCACATAATGTGTTTCGTTTTCTCGTTGTGTTCCGAACAAAATCGGCAATTATCACAGTCTACCTTGCCCATCTTCTTCAGGTGGTATCTAAGAGGTCCCGCGGCAAGTGAGTAAAGCCGTGATGGTGCTAAGATCTCTTCTGTTGAATTCTAGCAAAGATTTAGCCGTGATCGCTGAAAAAGTAATAAAATTTTTTGATTGTTGTAGTTTTGGGGTATTAGTCCAGTACGAGATTTTCTGTTCGATTTCCCAGTGTTGGAGATGAGCTAGTATTGGTAAGACTACAAAATGGCTCTGGTCCAATAAATCGGAACGCCGCGCCTATCTTTGCAAGGCCATCGGCAGTTGCGTTGCCCTCACACTTCCAGTGACCTGGTACCAACATCAGAGTGACTGTGTTTCTTAGGCCTAGAGCATTGAGGGTGAGCAGGCAGTCCCAGGTTAGCTTGGACTTAAAAGTGCATACCCTTAGTGCCTGTAGTGCAGACTGGCTGTCTGAGAAGATATATGTATATATACGTGCACGTTGGTAGCGTCTTTTCAGACATTCCTGGGCACATTGTTTAGTGGCATATACCTCTGCCTTTTGTTGTCTTGTGGTGGGTACTAATTGCAGCAGCGGTTTCTTAAACTGTATTTTCATTTTAGAAACTTATTGTTACTAGAACCTATCAAAATATAATGAACCCACGATTGATACTATTTTTACTGAAAAATAAAATTTTAAATTTTGAAAGAGACTATTAGTTGAATTAATTTTTTAATATTATAGAATACTTAATAATATTATATACGAAAATAGGGAAAAAGAATGTAAACATAATTTAAATTCAGTATGTTCTTTTCTTGTTTTAATATATTGCAGAGTAGTAACACAACGTTAACATTTGCCATTATGTAGTTATTACATGAACGAACACCTAAGTAATAAAGATTGCTTTCCCTTCCTGTACACCTACTTGTGCATATGTTTTATTATCACAATTTTATTTTCGTATATGTGGAGTTTGTAGGTTCAGTATTCGTAATGTTTCACCAGTTTTAATTATTTAATCCCTTTTCTAGTGGTTAAGAATTACAATGGTTATGTTTTGAATATTCTTTGCCTATGGATCCGTCATCAAAAAACTTTTCCCAAAATTTCGTATCTGAATTTGTCTTCCAAACCTTCAAATTTGTGCAAGTGTATTTTCAGCTTCATTTTATAGTCTAGTGTTTGGTAATAGCTAAGCAGTTTATTAAAAAGTTCCTTGTCATTTTCAGGTTTGTTATTTCCTGATAAATTGTGTCACGCTCTTCAAGCAACCTTAGCGGTCCGTTCTAAATCACTTAGATCATTTCAAATTCTCGATCTTGTTGTAACACATAAATCTATGGTTTTATATAAATCTTCTCTGCCGATTTAGCATCAGTTATATTACAAAATTTTTGAATAATGTATCGAAATCCTGCTCCCTCTTTGGCGGAATTTTTGAGTGTAATGTATATGAGTATAATAAAACTGTGTGGTCAGACTGTGTCATTCATAAAGGAAATTAGTAATGCTTCGCGAATCTCAGTTGCAGACCCACTAGAATTGCAATTACTTTGATATCAACACTGATCTATCATTTATAGGTTGTGTGTTTGATTTTATCAAAGAGCCGTCCTATATTTGCATATATTTTCTTTATGTGAATACCCGACGGTAGTGGAACTGGATTGTAGCCTTGATTCTAATATTTTACCTTGAGTTTTTGATAACTTCAGATTGCGAATTTGGTCATTCAATTCCAATTGCTTTGTGAGTCCTCTAGAGATGGTAAAAAGCCTTCATCGGTGTACGATAAAGCTAAAACATAATATTTTTTTCTTTGCATCAACATGTTCTTGGTTTGAAACCGGGATAGGACTTGGTACTAGTACAGCTTACATATGAGGAACTGGACCAGTGGGAGCAGACAAATTGCAAAGTTACAGCGGGTCGTGCCCAGTAAGACCTCCAAGCTTTGTTAAGATTTTTTTGTTTAGAATAGAGATTATACGCTAACACACAATACATAATCCCTGGGAACATTAGCACTCATGCGGGACACTGCGAATACAAAATACGTTTAATTAGCAGTACTATCATAAATTGACTTTATTGAGAAGTATAGCCCGTTTGCAATGTCTTATACATCAATATATGCTCAGATCCATTCCTTGCCTTGATTTGATTGGTTGCAGAGGAGACAAGGGGTGGGTTAGAGACTATGACACAGAACTCAAGCTTATGCATGTTCAAACTTGCTCATTAGCATCGTAACATCTTGATACGTTTTACTGATAAATGAACGTATTTTTAAACATAGTAAAATGTAATACATTAAAAAAATTCTTAATTCGTAATTAATGTATGCACGATATACGGATTAGAGTGTAAAAAGAATCGTGGAGACCTGTGTTATTATTAGTGTACATACTTAGCACATAAGTACATAACTTTTTGGCGCGACTCAAAGTATAGAAGGGGTTATAAACCGGCAGTATGTATATTACTATAGAAAAACTAATTAAAGCAGTAAAAATCGAAAGAAAACTGCGGTGTAGCAAAAATCGCTGACGTAAGTTCTGACATACAAACAGTATGTGATTAATCGCAGCAACTAGCAGAGAAAATAATTTATGTAGATGTTTTTCAATCTCTTCATTTTATTTTTATAATATTGGAAAGTGTGAACTGATTCTCAGCATAAAGTGCAGTTATCTTATTATTCTTATGGTTATTTTTTTAAATATGATACGTTTTTATGATCATCAAAGTGCAAACATAAAGGTAACAATATTAGGAAAGATTATAAGTAAATCGTTATTATTAAAATCCTCGTAAACTTTTATCGGAAAAAACTTACGATCGCAAATTAAACTGATACGAATACGTAATGATGTAGCAGTTACCGCAATGTAGAGTAGACTGACGATATATTTAAATTGGACTTAATAGAACATTTGCTGAACTTTTTTATTACTATGTAAAATATTGACGATTACTTAACACACGAAATTTAAGTAATAGTTATGACATATTTTACGTGATAATACACATCACGTAACACAATGGCTGCGTTCAGGCGATACAACAGTTTGCTGTCACCATAAACGTGATTCTATTGCGGGGATATTAAACAGTTTAAAATCGGCTGGACGATATACCGTTTCCCAAGCGTTGTCTATAGCTTTGTTTTTGCAGCCATTTCCAACGGTTGGAAGTATCAGGAGCATGCCCATTACAATAAAAGCGTTCGGTTTTATTGATTACAATAAAACCGAACGCTTTTATTAGCGCATACTCCTGATACTTCCAACCACTTCCAACCGTTGGAAACGGCTGCAAAAACACAGCTTATATTTACCATAACATATTGCCGGTGCCAAATTTTGCAACAGTTGATACAGTTACAAAACGTTTTTCGTTCAGAGAACTCAACCAGTTACCAAAGGCAACTGTTGTGTCGTCTGAACGCAGCCAATGTTATATGTGATATGGAAGACACTAAGGTGTCGTAAAAAGACATTTTCTTTCATGAAAAGTTATGATATAGTAGAAGATAAGTAGAACTCCGGTGACTTTCGAAAAGTGTAAAATTATAGTAGATAAAATTGTTTATACGAAAATTAGCTGGTTATAAAGGTTGCCAAACGAATGGTATCTTTATCACATTATTCTTTAGTGACTATGTGATTCGGTAGTCGGTTGAGGATAAGGGCCCATGAGCTCTTGAAATACGTATCCCGAGTTAATGAATTAAACGTCTGTTTGTTTAATGTCTGTAAAGAAGTGATAAATGATGAGTAGCGACTCATGAGCAGCAGGCAGGTAACTTTGTATGTAAATGCAGGTTATATGTCGATCTATTTAAAAAGTAGTTTATAAAAACACATACGGGGGCGATTTTAAATGTTTCCGGAATCGGGAAGAGACGGCGAACGAAGATAGAAGTGGATTCGTCGCAAGACAGGCGATTTCGTAAAAATGGATAAAATCAAATTTCGTGCAGTGATGAAACACTTCTGGATGGCTGGGAAAACGGCCACGGTAATTCGAAATATTTTACTAGAGATTCATGGTGGATCTACTCCATCATTTTCGACCATCAGTTTCTGGGTGAGCCAGAACATGAGCGCACAAGCACAAGTGACGAACCACGTAGTGGACGCCCAAAAACCGCTACCAATGATGAAATGGTCGACAAGGTTCATGATGTCGTGTTAGCCGATCGCTGATTGAAGCTGAAAGAGATAACAAAGACAACAAGCATTTTAGAGGAACGCGTTGGTCATATCCTACACGAAATTTTGGGCCTGAAAAAGCTTTCGGCGCGATGGATACCGCGCTTACTCTCACACACTCAAAAACGAAATCAGGTGACCGTTTCGGAGGAGTGTCTGGCTAGGATTTAACGCGATCCAAGGATTTCTTCATGCGTTTTGCAACCGTGAATGAAACTTGGATACACCACTACAACCTGGAGACCCAGGAACAGTCGAAGCAGTGGACTTTTCCGGGCGAATCGGCTCCGAAAAAAGCAAAGATCGTTCCATCTGTCGAAAAGGTCATGGCGACCATTTTTTGGAATTTCCAAGATGTGATCCTCATTGACTATCTGTAGAAGGGACGAACGATCACGGGACAATACTACAGCGAATTATTGACTCGATTCGATGCAGTATTGAAGGAGAAACGGACTCATTTGCAGCGGAAAAAAACTATTTTTCCACCACAACAATGCACCGGCTCATTCATCCCGCATCGTCGTGTTCAAATTGAATGAGTTGAGTCTCAGTCTCTCATCCTCCATATTCACCGGACCTCGCCCCGGCGTCTTTTTCCTATTCCCAAACCTGAAAAAATCGGTGGAAGGAAAAAGATTTGCCCCAAATGAGGAGAACATCGCCGCTACAGATGATTATTTTGCAGACCTCGACACATCCTACTTTTCCGACGGCTTCAAGAGATGGAGCACCGTTTGAAAGAGTGTATTCATCTTCGAGGAGACTACATCCAAAAAGAAAAATAAAAAATCACACCGATACCGTGTTTTTCTTGTCGATTCCGGAAACATTTCAGGTCGCTCTCCTATTAATTGACTAGTGTTTGACGATTAAAACTGCGTTTCAAAGTCGAGATAACTTTATAATTCGGCGGTGTTGATTGGTATGGTGATAATTAATATTAGTACATAAAACATAAAGGCAAACATTTTATTAAGGTTCGGATTTATAATTCATGCTCAACGTCGTGCCAATGCTTGAGCATATGATTATCACATATGTTTTTTAATTTATAATAATAATTTATAATTTTACAATACAAATGTGTCAAACTCGCATGCTCAAGCATAGACACAGCCGTAAATACAAATTATAAACTTGGATCTGAGACAGTTTTCGATTTACAGCTTCACATGTATTTCTAAGTCTTTTGTAAAGGAATTTCAATTCCAAAAGCAACATTCCTTCTTTCCTGGCAGAAGTAGTCCTATAGTCTGACACTTCTAATTTTTATAGTCTATATCTATAATACTCGAGAAAAATATTTTATTTAGATTAATATAAACAAAAAGTACCTACGTCACTATCGCAGTAATGACGACGAATCATATCAGCAATATTAGTAAGGGGAACAGTAACTAATGAATAATTATTATACTTCCTTATTTTTCCCGCTATATCTATCAACGCGGAAGTCACATATTGCTATTATATACATGTGTGAAGCTCTTTTGAAAGAAACATCGTTTGTAGTTCATTGTAATTTGCGACCCCAATTAATAGGTGAAAATAAATTCTAATTCTTTTCGTAACTACACTATCGAGTAATTGACTCTAATTAACCTGCTACTACTATTAGGTTTCTCTAGAATGTAAAGATGTATATATCTTTTAAATCCACAAACGAAAAAGTTGAAATATAATGTTTAGAAATTGCATTAATTCGGTGGGCTTACGTTCATGCAGCGCAAGAATTTTATGTCATCCCATTTACGATTTCAGAACGTTTGTCCATATTTTATTTGGTGAATGTTATATACTTGTATATATTTCTTGCATCTACAGGTGAAGTATTTCCAACATAAAGATAATGTATGCGCACAGAGAGAAGTCTTTTAACAGCCCGTTCCAAAGCTTTGAGCTTTTTCACATGAAACGAAAACTAGTTAACTAGAATTAGACTGCGGTGTTGACCAAAACGTCGCACAAAAGCTGAAAACAATTAATTAAAGAACCGTAAATGCAAAAAAGTGGCGTTTTTCTGTCTTGCAATATATGTACAGTCTATTCCAAAATTAATGTCACCCTTGTGCCAAAAAACACCTTATAACTGCTAATGCAAATTAGATGCATGAAGTTTAATAGATATTTGGTTTGCACCGCATTTACAAGATTAGTATTACTATTAGTACACTAACGAAAAATCGTATTGGAGTATGGGAAACATCATTTTTATGGGTTTGTTTAGCCTTGGGAGCGACATTAATTTTGGAACAGACTGTACATAAGAGCGTTAGAATTTATTGTTGAACTAAGAATATACAGGATGCCAACCTAGTACGCAAAAGTCCAATATCTTGGTTGGTAGGAGAGATTAATTCACTAACACTAGACAAAAGACATTGATAGAACAAAATAAAAATAATGGCCACAATGGGGAATATATTCATCTATCGTAAATGTAAAAAATAACCAAAGTAACCAACATACACCAATATTGATTAACAACATTTCTAATAGAAAGATTTCGATTTCAGAATGATGTTTTTAGTAGTGCATATCGATCAAAAGCGAAAGTACGAAGTTTACCGGATAAAAAGCAATATGTAGTAAAATGCATACAGCATAGCATCGAAAGCATGAGTTGCTTTGAAACCAGAGTTCACGACATGCCACACCAGGCTTTCCATGGATCATTGTGATAGTTTTCCTTCACATATTTCTTATTTAAACATGGAGTTGTTACTATTTAGAGGGGAGTTGGGAGGGGAGAGGGGGAGGTTTAGAGGGAGTTTGTTGTTACTATTATAAGTAGGAGTTGTAGTAAGAGCAGCACGAGGCCATGGTTTAATTATATACTCGCCCAAAGTACAATACAAGTGAAAGAAACTGTAGTTAATCTGTTACTATTTCATTTCATGATATAAAAATTGTTCAGTGATGATGAATTGAGATTGCTGAAATACTTACTAAAATCAGTTTAAAAGGAACAAAATAAAAACTACCAATCATATTTTTTGTTCTATCCAATATCTAACGTTTTTGCTATGTACTGATTTGCATATAGTGATTTACTTCCTAATTACCTTTAATTCTTGACAAATTTGCTCTCATAAAACCCAATAAAAATTAAACCAAAAGAGTTCAATCATAACGTTTTATGGAGAGCCAGTAACAGATATATTTCTTGATATTATTATGTCAATCGTCCAATTTTTCTTGAAATTTAATATTCGCCGATAATAACCAACTGACTATAATAAATAATCACTTGTTATAAATTATTTCACCACACATATCCTGAGAAAAGTACCATACAACAGCTTTTTTTCAAGGGAGAGGTCGCGAATTTGTAGGTTTTTTGTATTATTTTGACAATTTCGTGTTTTGACAAGGCCATTTAGTCAGAAATTATTGTTTTTTTACCAAATTTACAATTAAAAACTCATCATGCTTGGTGTGGTGTTGAGGATTCAATTTCTGTGTTACCACAATCTAGTAAGGGTGTAGCTTTGATTTGTAAAATACATTCGCAATCTTTGCTAAGTACTACCGAAGTAATGGCCAATGTGGTTGGCACAGATGGCGCAGTCGCTTCCTGGAGTCGTAGTAACTCGTTCCATCGTCTTGAATATTGATGTTCAAAATTCTTATATAATGAGCGCATTGTGTAAACATATACTTTGAACTACATATTTTATATAGTATCACGGAAAAATAATATCGGGACTAGTGCGACCAATACATTTACAATGATATTAAATATTTTTAAAATAAATATAATAGTTTGAAGCTTTGCAGTTTTAGTTTAAAGATATTATACATGTATTCCACCTTAATATATGTATACAAGGTGTGTTCAGGATATAACGGGAAGTTTTAAATCGCGCGGGTTTGGAGAGTCCGATTTATAATTTTTTTTTTATGTTAATCATAGTAATCATGCCTCTGAAGTATGATAAAAGTTTCAGCTGTATTCATTGTATACTTTTTCTGTGACAGACGCTAAAATTAGGCGTGTTTTTATGAGCTCCGCGATTTTCATTTGCTAAAAGAAATGGATCAAAACATTTGTATCACATTTTGCGTAAAAATGAAATAAAGTGTAACAAAGTGTGTGAAATGTTAACAAAGGTGAGTTTGCTATGAGTAAAACAAGAGTTTACGAGTGGTATAAGCGTTTCCAAGATGGTTATGAAGAAGTTAAAGATGACAAACGCCCCGGACGCTCCAGTACATCAACAACCGATGAAAACGTGGAAAGAGTGAGAGAAATGGTTATGAACAATCGCCGAATCACAATCAGAGAAGTCATGATGATGTTGGCAGATCAATTAGGTCATGCCATGAAATTGTTTTGGGTATGAAACGCGTAGCAACAAAATTTGTTTCAAAATTGTGGAATATTGAACAAAAACAGCGGTAAATGGAAGTTGCTCAGGAATCACTAAATGAAGTCAACGACGATGCCAAATTACTGAAACGTGTTATAACAGGTGACGAAACATGGGTTTACGGATATCACATCGAGATTAAGGCTCAATTGTCCCAGTGGAGGCATCATGACTCATCAAGACCGAAAAATACTCGATAAGTGCGGTCAATTGTGAAGGTTATGCTCACTCTGTTCTTCGATTTTAATGGAATAGTACATCATGAATTTTTGCCACGAGATCAAACGGTCAATAAGGAGTACTGCCTATAAGTTTAACGCCGTTTGCGTGAAGCAATCCGAAAAAAACGCCCGGATTTGTGGAGAAACAATTCATAGCTTTTGCACCACAATAAGTACCTGCACACACTTCATTGCTTGTGAATTTCTGGCCAAAAACAATACTGTAGCGATGCCCCAGCCTCCATATTCGCCAGATATGGCTCCGTCTGACTTTTTCCTATTTCTAAAAATAAAGGGAACTTTGAAGGGCCGTTGTTTTACAAGCATAGATGACATTGAAACCGAATCGCTGAAAGAGCTAAAGGCCATCCCAAAGATCGAGTTTGAGGAGTGTTTCGAGGACTGGAAGAAGCGCTGGCAGAAGTGCATTATTATTAATTATCAATTAATTAGATATTTCTAATGGGGACTATTTGAAAGGCGACAACAGTAATGTAGACGAATAAATAAATGTTAAAAAAATAAAATTCCCGTTACTTTCTGAACACACCTCGTATATATATATTATATTCAAATAGATGCATAATATTCTTCTTATTGTTTCCTGTTGAATATTTGATAACGTTGGTGTTAGAATATGGTTTAACTTGTTCTATGTAACATACATAGCAGGTATATTCGAATTTATATACCTATGTATATAGGTAGGCTATAATTCCTGTAGTTTAAATGTTTGTGAATCGATGGCTGTTAAAGATAAACACGAACACGAACGGATGAATAAATTATTTGTTGATAAAATTCAACAGATAAAAGCTTACTTTATGTCACTTCTGAATTAGTTCTGTTGTGCAATATGTATTGACTAAAAAGATAGCTTCACTGCAATTGGGCGTGTTCTGGAAAACAATACCTGTTTCGTTATAATGTTCCTGTTATTTATAAAAATATTAAATGCAGCCGTTAAATGACGGTGTTGTTTTTACCCAGGTTTCTACTCTTGTACCTAGTTTTTGTTTAATCAAAATTTGGATTACTAAATTGCTGGTGTTTTGCTGGTTATTAGTACTTTCTTCTATGATGATGTATTATTTGCCAATACAAAAATAACATATATAAACCAATAAATATATGTATTAACGAAATATAAGACATTGTTTGAAAGAAATGGGAAGAATAAAAGAGAACAGAAACTCCAAATACGATGCCCAAAAAGCCATACACACGATAGCAATTCCACTTGTATGTAGTATTTTGACACATATTAAATGTTAATTACTTCCACTGAAGAAGTCTTGTAAAGGAAAAGATAATATTATATGTTATGAAATGAATTAGTATTTAATTAATTTGCTGTTTGATTGACCTACAAGTGGAATTACTTTAGGAATTGAAAGATACGATATGATTTTTTTAAGCAAGCTCAACAATTAGCATTAGTTGCATCTTTATATTCCACAATAATGTATAATAGGGTAATGGTTATAATGTAGCAATTATAATTTTTATAACTAGGTATATTAGTGTAACAAAAAATAATTGGCGATTTACCTTATATACATACATACGTGTGAGTACCTATATATTTATTATGTGGCTGTAATTATGTTAGGAGTGTTTGTAATGACATTCTACAACTGCGAGCGAGAGAAAAAATACCATATGAAGTATATTTATAATTATATATATAGGTATGTATGTACAGCGATAATCATCAATGGATTATTTACAATTCTATGGAATACAAAGTAGTTTAATTGTGTAGATTTAGAATTGGATTGATGCTGGTTTTCTAACAATTATATTGTTTAATGCATTGTGATTAGCTATAGTTGGTTTGTAATACAGTTCTAATGATAACTAATCTCGTCTTTTATTATTACATACATATATCACGATTAAATGAGTTCATCATTTTATTATTTATACGTATTATAAAAAATAAATTTTTGTTTTGAGTTTGGATTCCGTAATTATAGCAAATTTATAATTTAATTATTTCAATTTAAAATTATATGTATTGTTTCGTTAGATGAAAAAGAAAATATGCTTTATTGTTTCTTAGGCGTAGTATTTTTTTATTTTAATATTAAATGAAATTTATATCGTTTAAGTTTTGCAGTGTTTTCATGCAAGACTAATACTTTCTTAAACAAAGATAATATGTAAGTAGTATCTGGCTTAAAAAAACTCAAGTTAGAGCGTTAATCATACGATTAGATCCCTAGAAAGTTCTTCGTTTAGCATTTACATTGTTCGTGACTGAATTTCACATTCATAGTACTTATTTGATTTTTATAATTGTGTTAATTTAGATTCATAGGTGACTGGAGGAAATCACGAAATTCGATTCGTTACAATTACAAAATGCAACTGTTCATCCGTTGCAGACTGCTTAATTTAATTAAATTTGTAATTACATTTACGCCGCACCTGCTTATACATAATAATAATAAGATTTCTTAATTATCAATTTTTCTTTTGGATAAGCAGAGAAGTTAGCTATTATCATGCGAAGAATAAGAAAGATAGGTATTCACATAGTAGCTCTATTAGCAGGCAGAATATTTTTCTAAAAAATATCGCAATTATAAAATTGGCTCTAGTTGAAAATTTTTGTGCTCACGACAATCTAGTTCCATTTTTGGCCTGATCAGAAATAACGTTAATTTTTGGTTTAAACCAACAAGTATATATCTCCAAATGTCTAGAAAAACGTTTGTAGAATTCGAATCGATGCGATCTGGATTCGCAATATTTTGTTTTAAAAATGCTCCATTATAATGACTAAAGTTGGCGAATTCGCTACACGTGCAATTTTGCATTTAATTTAAGTTATAAGAAAAAATTTACGCACGGTATTCACCATTGAACGATTAAGTGAGCTCACCGATTGTGGCATATTTATATACGGCACGACTGCATACTAATTTGCAATTTAAGGTGGTTATTCGTCGGCTGTACGCAGGTTCCTCGCAAAGCGGATAATGTTCGAAATATCTCCTGCCATGCATGTGGTAAACATAGTCTGTGTTTAATAATGAGTCCCATTTTAGATACCTGGATTTGCTTGTATGCACAGTATATGTCCATAATCTAACATTTCTTAATCTTAAATGATATCGAAGACTTCCACGGTCTGAGTCTCTGTTATGAGGGCTTCCGGGTTTTGACCGCGTCATAGTAAAGTACATATATACAATACAAAATAAAATAAAGCAAAAATGAAAAAGAAAAATTACAAAAAATATATATACAACTTACTCAAACTCGACGTTTCGCCACTAATGTAAGTGGCTTCTTCAGGAGCAAAACTAGGTGAGGGGCGCCAGAAGGTCACGGTAACTCGTCGTGTCAACCACGCTAGAGGCGAAAACCTTCTGACAAGGAGAAGATGGACGTGCAGGGGTATATACATATACCATTGTGCAGGGAAGCGGAACGGTGAGCGCGAGGCAACGATGCGGAACAGTGAGCACGGGTCGAAGAAGCGGAAAGGACGGGTTTCCAAATGCTGGAGAGTGGGTAACCAATATCGCGATTGAGATTTTGAGGATGTCTCTGGATCTCGATAGCTTCCCTTACCTTTCGTGGAAAATAGCGATGAGACTTGCTTACAACAGATACCTGATCAAAACAAATTTTATGGCCCGTATCTATGAAGTGTTCGGCTAAGGCTGAGTGTGTTGAGGAACGTGACTTAACGTACCGTTGGTGTTCCTTGGTTCTAGTTTGAATAGAACGTCCAGTTTCGCCAATGTACACTAAGCCACAGTCACAGGGAATTTTGTAAATACCTTTATGGGAGAGAGCAGGGCGAATATCCTTGGGCGAAGGAAGAATTTGGGAGATCTTGTTTAAAGGTTTAAAGATGGATGTAGGGAAGAACGATGGTACTTAGCTGATTACTAGATTCTGGTGCTACCTTAGGAGACCGTGGATGAATGTACCTATTTAAGACCCTTTGTATGTTGCCGGAGATATAGCCATTCTGTAAAAGAGCAGTTTTCACATGTTTCAATTCTTTGTCGATGTTGTCGGGTTGGGAAATTGAGATCGCGCGATGTACTAGAGAGCTTTTGTGCTGGATGATGATGTGAGCTGGCATGAAGATATCGGTCGGTATGTGTGGGTTTCCTGTACACGGAGTGACCTAAACGACCATTTGGTAAACGAGTAACTAACACATCAAGGAAGGGCAGAGAACCGTTATTCTCAATCTCCATGGTAAACTTGATGGAGTGTTGACTATTGAGGAAATCCAAGAAAGTAGGCAGAGTGTTTTTGCCATGTGGCCAGATAATGAAGGTGTCATCCACATATCTTAACCAAGTTTTGGGTTTTAAAATCGCATGTTCTAAAACAGTGGTCTCAAAAGCCTCCATGAAGATATTAGCTACAACCAGGGAAAGTGGAGATCCCATAGCGGCGCCGGAGGTTTGATGATAGTATTTTCCCTGGAAGGTAAAGTACGTTGAAGTAAGGCATTTCTCGACTAACTTGGCTAAATCTGGGGATTGGTTGTCCTGGATCAATAATTGGTGGATTATAGCGACGGAATCGGCGACTGGCACTTTAGTGAAGAGTGAGGTAACATCAAAACTGACAAGAAGATCTTCGGGTTCGATAGAGATGTCAGAAATGAGTTTAACAAAGTGCGATGAAATGCCTTACTTCAACGTACTTTACCTTCCAGGGAAAATACTATCATCAAACCTCCGGCGCCGCTATGGGATCTCCACTTTCCCTGGTTGTAGCTAATATCTTCATGGAGGCTTTTGAGACCACTGTTTTAGAACATGCGATTTTAAAACCCAAAACTTGGTTAAGATATGTGGATGACACCTTCATTATCTGGCCACATGGCAAAAACACTCTGCCTACTTTCTTGGATTTCCTCAATAGTCAACACTCCATCAAGTTTACCATGGAGATTGAGAATAACGGTTCTCTGCCCTTCCTTGATGTGTTAGTTACTCGTTTACCAAATGGTCGTTTAGGTCACTCCGTGTACAGGAAACCCACACATACCGACCGATATCTTCATGCCAGCTCACATCATTATCCAGCACAAAAGCTCTCTAGTACATCGCGCGATCTCAATTTCCCAACCCGACAACATCGACAAAGAATTGAAACATGTGAAAACTGCTCTTTTACAGAATGGCTATACCTCCGGCAACATACAAAGGGTCATAAATAGGTACATTCATCCACGGTCTCCTAAGGTAGCACCAGAATCTAGTAATCAGCTAAGTATCATCGTTCTTCCCTACATCCATGGCGTTACAGATCACATCGGTAGAATTCTTCGTGAGCAAGATATCCAACCCATCTTTAAACCTTTAAACAAGATCTCCCAAATTCTTCCTTCGCCCAAGGACACTCGCCCTGCTCTCTCCCATAAAGGTATTTACAAAATTCCCTGTGACTGTGGCTTAGTGTACATTGGCGAAACTGGACGTTCTATTCAAACTAGAATCAAGGAACACCAACGGTACGTTAAGTCACGTTCCTCAACACACTCAGCCTTAGCCGAACACTTCATAGATACGGGCCATAAAATTTGTTTTGATCAGGTATCTGTTGTAAGCAAGTCTCATCGGTATTTTCCACGAAAGGTAAGGGAAGCTATCGAGATCCAGAGACATCCTCAAAATCTCAATCGCGATATTGGTTACCCACTCTCCAGCATTTGGAAACCCGTCCTTTCCGCTTCTTCGACCCGTGCTCACTGTTCCGCATCGTTGCCTCGCGCTCACCGTTCCGCTTCCCTGCACAATGGTATATATACCCCTGCACGTCCATCTTCTCCTTGTCAGAAGGTTTTCGCCTCTAGCGTGGTTGACACGTCGAGTTACCGTGACCTTCTGGCGCCCCTCACCTAGTTTTGCTCCTGAAGAAGCCACTTACATTAGTGGCGAAACGTCGAGTTTGAGTAAGTTGTATATATATTTTTTGTAATTTTTCTTTTTCATTTTTGCTTTATTTTATTTTGTATTGTATATATGTACTTTACTATGACGCGGTCAAAACCCGGAAGCCCTCATAACAGAATTTCTTAATCTTAACAGTGTTTTGATTACTAGAAACAGTTGATAAGGAAATTAAAATTTGAATAAAATTACTGATATTGTATTGTTTTGTTACTTTGTGCAATTTAGTAAAAGTTTGATTTTAAATTACTATCAAATACGATGACCGAAGAAACTGCTAAAACGGTCCATACTGGCAATTCATTCGTCGTGAAATGTGTTTTATAAAAAAAAATCAAATATCCGTTAGGTGGTGGAACTCCATTATGTTGTTAAATTTTTTTATAGCATTCCTCCAAAGGTACATTTTTTCATTTCTTATTTGTATAAGAGATATTAATTAGCTTTGTTTAGTTTGCTTTAAATTTCTTTAAAGAATGTCATGTTAATTCTTAGTCATGATGTTTCAAATCTGCTAATGTTTTCCCAACAGATCAACGTATGATCATCAGCAACAGATTAATTAATTTGGCATTTCTATCATATATTTTAGTAACTCTTCGTCTTGAGATATTGGTTGCGTGGGGTACGATAAGGCTACCATTTTTTGGAATCTGCACTGCTTGTCTGAATACTTCGGACGTTATTATCGTGAAATCTTACATTTGCCATAAAAATGAAGATGGAAAAGCTACATTTTATAGTATCTAGTTTTATTCAATACATCTTAAACAAAAGAAATTACAAAAACCAGTTTCAATCTTTCATGTAATTTCTATTACTTTCAGTATTGTCGCTATTTAATTTACTGCTATTGGTATAATTTTAGATTTCCGCAACAACAATACGATCACTGTTTTTTTAATAGTAAAACAAAGTCAATTTAGAAATGTATTCCGCATTAAAGTTAAGTTACTAAAAATGGAAAAGTTTTCCTTTTAAATCTAACTGTCTTGAACCAGTTTTACTGTACCGTAATCAACGAAATTGGGAATATTCCCATAAACACGGAGAAACTCATTAGTGGAGAGTGTTTGTTTACAAGTGTATATGTTAGGAAATATTGCAATGCCGCAGAGGTATGTACATAGGTTCGAATGCAACATAACGACTATAATGTATGTACTAACACTGGAGGGTTCGGGTATAGATAACTTTATTATGAAATGGTAAAGTAAGTAAACAGTAAAATACAATATGATATTAGAAAGTTAACTGTTATGTTGTCATTGCTTATTACATATTTAATACTATCTAAAAATCATGAAAGTGCTCACACGTCAAACGTTTTACCGTTTTTGAGTTTTAACACTGCACACAATATTTTTCACGCGTGCTGCTCATTCGTTTTGAATATTTTGGATAATACATGGGAAGCAATTAAAATTTCGAGATAAAATAAGGAAAACGATATATAGATTGTAAATGAAATGTAGTTTTTTTATTATGAATTATTTTGATATAAAAATTGTAAAATTTGTTTGTTTTTTAAACATACTGACAATTTCATTCAATACAGGTGTCTCAACGAGACCGTTCACTAGAACTTTATGGGGTTCTGGCCAAAATATAAACTTGAAAATTCAGAATTATTTATAATGGATTCTACATTTCTAGCGCTTCCGCTTATACCGGCATTCGCCGTCTACTTGGTTATTTTTAATCGAATGCCCTGTGTATTTTTAAATATTTAGATTTGCTTATTTTTAAGCTTTATAAATACCTTTACTCAATTTGATTCGGATGCTTTATAGTTATTCGATTTTTTCAAAAAAAAAATGGCTATAACCGACAGTTATTCAAAAAATCAGAGAACACTCGATTTTTCATATTGGAGTATGTTTTGGCGTTGAAAAAGGCTGTCTGCATTGTTAGTTTACTATGCCACATTCACTTTTCGAAGTTTCGTAAAACCATAACTTAATTTGTTCAAATGACACCGTCTTATTTTATTACTTGGTATATAGTCGTTTTCCGCGTTTAATTTTACATCATTTTACCCGACATGTTCTACACCTGAAATTGATAGTTTACGAGATAGTTCGTTTATTTTTTTTTAATGCACACATAACTCATCGGTACTTAACAATTATTTGTTAAGTTTATATTATTGATATAGAGTTAAAATGGATAACAATTACGAGAACAATGTTTACACAAATCATTACGATTAATTTGTTTTTTGCAACACGGATAGTGCGACAAAATTGTTAGTAGGACTTGGAGAATGTGTAATGAAAGTTATCCACATTTGCCTTCGATAACAAAAGGTAAGTTTAGAAGAATAGAAGCCAATTTTGTGCTTTTTGGACGAATTGATCATGTATTAAATTGACAAAAAAGTGCAGTTGGTAATGAATAGGAAGAATTGAATACCTTGGCTTATTTTGAGGCTATTTCCAACGCCTCAGTTCGAACTACTAAAAAAGGTCTGGGAATCAGTAGGTCTTCAGTGAATAGGATTTTGAAGGAGCTTGACTTCCACGACTAGAAGTTCTTGTTAGTACAAGATCTTCTTCCTTAAGCCCCGACGACAGAGTTAACTTGTGTGTTTGATATGCTATATTTCCGAAGTCAGGAGAATGATAACTTTTTGAAGAAAATTATCTGGACGGACAAATCTAAGTTTTCGCGTGTAGGATTTTTTAATAGGCATATAACCATATCTGGGCTTCAGTCAATCCACACGCGATTTGAGAATGAAATCTTCAGATCACATTTAGTTTCAATGTCTTTTGTCTTATGGTGAATGATAGGTTCTCTTGTGTGTTAACGGCCGTTCGTTACCTGAATTTGTTACGAATTTTCTTCATAACTTGCTTTTGAACTTAAGAAGAAACTGTTGATATCAACTGGATAGAGCTCCGGCCCATTGCACCCAGAGAGTATCCCAAAATCTCACCTTAATGTTCGAAGACAGGCGGATAAGGCGGTTAGAACCGTGGAAGTAGCCTGCAAGATCTTCTGATTTGACATTTGTGGACGTCTTCCTTTGGGGACGTATCAAGGATCTGGTCTACCAGACATCGGTGAACACGCGAGAGGAATTAGAAGCACGTGTGCGAGCAGCATTCGATAGGCTCTCTTCAAGAACTAACTAGAAGAGCAACACTTGAGGGTATTTCACACACATTGTTTTCGTTATTGTTATCTATTTTAACTCTTTATAACAATAATAATAATATAAGGCACTTAACGGATAATTATTGACTCACATGCATCAAACGACGAACGGTCTCGCTGAGACCTGTATATATTCATATAAACCAAAAATAGAACATTTTAATGTCTTTTTGTTTTTCGAAATATGTATAGTAGCGATTGGTTGTATAGTTTTTTATATTTTATTCAAAAAACAATTTTTATAAATCGAAATATGATATTTCTATTACTTATTAGATTTCTAACATAAAATTTATTACACTCTATATTGATATAAAATACAATTCGCCATTTTTCTCAAAATTATGTACTTGCATAATTCTATGAAAATAATCTGATTACGTTATAAAGTTATTAGTATTAAGAAATAGAAATACGTAGTTAGGTAACTGAAAAATGTATATAATTCTGTGCAGATTGATTTATTACTGAATTGATTCCAAGTAAAGTATTTTAAATAAAGCGTTGATGTAATAACGGCCTGTTTTTTCTTCATAATTATTTTCTTCCTAGTTAATTTCTTGCCTAAATACTCGTTATTAACTCATATTATGTAGAGTAGAAATTTATTTAAATACATAGGCAGAAACAGGTAGTATTTTGTGATTACAGATAAGGGTCTGAATGTTATTCAAACAAAATTGCTGGCATTTATTAACAAAGGTTACACAGGTCACATTTATCAAAAAAATTTTTAAATATCTTCTTTCCATTCTAGACTACTAATTAGTTATACGCGTTTTGAACGAACACAATCGGAAAAGTCACCAATACAGGGTTAGGGTGTAGCACCTAAGATGCCTCGGACCGTAGCTGCTTTATCATACAATATATCGAAAAAGTCTAAAACCAAATTGTTCATAATTACAATCACCATCTCTTTACAATATTTTTGGTTATTAGTGGCGTACCGCATTCCAGTGGCGTATCAAACCTATGTGTTTCAAATGCAAGAATATATATTTTGTAGCAGATTCGGATAACCGTCGAAGAGCGCTTATTTTTTCTTATGTAACGTCATACCCCTAACTTTAGCAGTTTCGCTGTTATAACGGTTTTTCTTCGCAGTTAGACCATACTTCGAGATTTTCTTTCGGCAGGGACTAAATTGTATGGCGTTTCGGTTTCGAATTTAGGGATAAACTAAGAGCTCTTTTGATTTTCTGTCGATCACAATGGTTTGAATCGGTAAGACTGAATCTATTCCTATCGGTTTATTTTCTGGAGATGTCAATTTCTAATCTGTTCTGTTCAATTCTAATAACCAAGGTATTCAAAAAAGAAAGACAAACCGGAGATGAAACAGAATCCTAATTTCGCGTATGAAAATATTAGAATATTGTATATATCATCTAAAATAATCATAAAATTTCTACTGCCTTTTCTCGTTCTCTTCTATAGGGGAATTTGAAACGCTATTTTTATCTCTATTTATCACATTGCGCAAGTGCGAGAAGCACAGAGCAAGTCAATTTTATTGCTTTGTACTCTTGTTTGACCACGTATTTCTAACCGTTAGTCTTTGCTTTTGTAATATATCATGTGATATAATCTATAATTTGTGGTTGTGAGAAGAGTTTATTTATATTTAGGATATGTACCTATTTCTATTTTGTGTATTTAGGGAAAAAACATGCTAAGCCGCATTTATTTTTTAGTTTTTATGGCATCAGTGTATTCACTAGGTATTCCAATTCCTTATTTTTTTATGTTGCAACTGTAAAATATTTGGTGTTTGTCGGCTATATTTTGGTGATGTTTGATTTTAGGAACAGTAAAAAAGAAACTAAAATATCGTATTTTTCTGTCCTGTTTGTAGTATGGTTAATGATTTTTGAACTTCGCGCCAACAATTTAAGTTGGTAGGACTGGCAAAAAAAAAGTAGATTAGTATGTTCGTCATTTTTGACATGGTGTTTTCTTTTAACCGTTCTTAAACTGTATTAAACGTTGTTGAATAAAGACATTACATTGGCGACGAGTCGAAAAAACGAAGTGAATAACAAACATGGAACACACATATCACATACAACCGTTCGATCTGAAAGACAATAACAACACATCAGGGAGATGGGAAAAGTGGATATCCCGGTTCGACAACTACTTGGTAGCGACAAACATAAAGTGTGAAGAAAGAAGAAAAGCGATGCTTCTACACTTTGCAGGTGAAGATATTTATGATTTATACATGTCTCTTCCTGACCCCCCAGATAACATTAACACATTCCCTGAAACATCCTCTGAAACCCCACAAACTGGTAGTTTACAGACTGTTAACGTTTATGAATTAGCAAAACAAAAATTAAACATGTACTTTAAACCCAAACTAAACTTGCAGTTTGAAATATTTAAGTTTAGGCAAGCGAAACAAGAGAGCAGTGAGAATATAGACCAACTCTATGCACGTCTACTGAAGTTATCTAAATCTAATCTATGTAATTTTAACAAGCCGGAAGATGAGATCAAGTGTCATATTATCCTAAACACAACAAACAGTGCTCTCAGAAGATATGCATTAAATGAACAACCCGATTTTAGAGAAACTTTTAACAAACGCCAGAACAATGGAGCAAACAAACACCCACATCAAGAGCATAGAAAACACAGCCCAGGTTAATTTCACAAGCAAACCTCACAACAAAAATATACGTAAAAAGGTACTCTCACAAGTTCCAAAACAAAAGTGCAAAAATTGCGGTAATAACTGGCAAAAGATACAACATGTTTCAAATGCAGCCAAACAGAACACTTTGCCAAAGTCTGTTTGTCAAAACCAGCTGAAGCAAAAAGTAAAAGTAAGCAACCTCACGTTAAGGAAAACAAACCAAGAGTCAACAACACAGATGCAGTCGAACAAAGTTCAGGTGAAGAATCCTTTAGCATTCACATAAACTCTGTCGAAAGTGCAAAAACACCACGGATGGAAGTAATTATAGACAAAACGCCAGTCGATTGCATTATTGATTCTGGATCATCAGTCAATGTGGTAAGTGCTGACACATTTTATAACCTCAATGACAAACCACGTTTAAGCAAAGATAACACAAAAATCTATGCCTATAATTCCCAACAAGAGCTACCTTTGTTAGGATTTTTTGAAAGTAAAGTAAGCTATGGAAAAACCAAAACAACAGCTAAAATGTTTGTTGTAAAAGGACATTCAGCATCTCTCTTGTCATATGAAACTGCAGTAAAATTAGGCATCCTACACATTACTTTCTCAACTGAAATGACTAAAACAAAAACTATCAAAGATAGATTTCCAGAACTTTTCCAAGGAACTGGCAAGCTAAAAGGTAATGAAGTTCATTTGTTTATAGACCCCACAATTGTACCTGTAGCCCAAAAGCATCGGAGACTACCATTTAGCCTTAGCGACAAGGTCGAAGAAGAGCTTAAGAGGCTAGAGCAAAATGACATTATCGAGCGAGTAACAACACCAACACCTTGGGTGTCTCCCATTGTAGTGGTACCCAAGCCAAACAACGCAAACGCTATTCGAATGTGTGTCGATATGCGATGCGCCAACATGGCAATTAAACGAGTCAGGCATTTGACACCAACCATAGACGACATCATCGTAGCGTTAAATGGCTCGAAATTTTTCAGCAAGCTTGACCTTAAAGATGGATATCACCAGCTTGTCTTAGATAAACAGTCGCGAGGAATTACCAGTTTTTCTACGCATGTAGGTACATATAGATACAAAAGATTAAACTTCGGGATCAATGCAGCCGCAGAGATATTGCAAGATACAGTAAGGCAAGTTCTAATTGGCATTGCAGAAGTGATTAACGTCAGTGATGGCATTCTAATTTTTGGGGAATCACTAAAAGAACATGACGTAGCACTAGAATCAGTACTAGAAAGACTAAAACAATATGGTTTAACACTAAATGAGAAAAAATGTGCTTTTAGGAAAATGTCTATACATTTCTTTGGTTACACATTTTCAGGTAGAGGCATAGCACCAGATCCGAAAAAGGCGGAGGCGATAAATAACTTAGATCCGCCAAAGAACCCATCAGAAGTCACAAGTTTACTGGGGATGTTCAATTATTATAACGATCTAAAAACACAACTGTCTGAAGCACCTAATCTGGTGTATTATTTTTAGATGAGTTTAACATAGAGCACCACAGAATAACACCATACTGGCCAGAAGCTAATGGTTTAGCAGAAAGAAGCGTTAGAACCATAAAGAAGGCAATACTTTGTGCCAACATAGAAAACAAAAATCTGAAAGAAGAACTAGACAATTTTCTCTTAAACTACCGATCTACACAACATTCAACAACAGGACAGTCTCCATTCAGTGCTATATTTAACAGAAATATTAGAAATACTCTCCCAACAATCATACCATACCATAACAGCGAATTAAGAAAAACAGATAAAATAAACAAAGACAAACAGATATAACAGGCCAACAAAAAGAGAAACATTAAAACACATAGCTTGCAAATTAGTGATATTGTAATATGTAAGCAAAACCAAACTGACAAATTAACACCAGCATTCGATCCACTACCATACAAAATAACATCGATTAAAGGCACGAAAGTTACAGCAGAGAGAGAAAACAATGTTATCACAAGAAATGCATCAACAGTCGTTCTAATAACCTTTCTCATCCCAATCCTGACTTTCACCCTATAAGAGACGAACAGTATAATGAAACACACGAAGACGAAAGCGATGAAAATTGTGAAAAAGAAGTGCAAGAAGGAGAAGGAGGTCTAGAACAGACGAAAAACGAAGGAGAGGAACAGGCTCAAGAACCAACAGAGCAAGATCAGGTCATAGATACTGAAACCCGGAAGCCCTCAGCACGAACATCACGAAACAAAATATTCCACCGGGCTTAAAGACTATATTTTACATATCTAATATGTATTCCTATGTAGTCATTATTTAGAGTGTGGAGGAATGTAGTATCGTTAATGGTTTTTAAACTTCGCGCCAACAATTTAAGTTGGTAGGACTGACCAAACAAAAGTAGATTAGTATGTTCGTTATTTTTGACATGGTGTTTCCTTTTAACCGTTCTTAAACTGTATTAAACGTTGTTGAATAAAGACATTACACTGTTATCCGCGAATTTACAAAATTTCCCAATCACATTACTTTTGCTTACTGGACTGCATTATAATCATGTATACAAAAAATTTGTAATCGTGTATACAAAAAAACCAATATTGTGCACTTGATATTGTAGGTTTATGTTATTGAATATAATTATTGAAATCAACATGAAAAAAATCTAAACCTACAAATCAGTCCTAGGGATCGATTGAAGAAATCAATTTGAGGTATCGATACCAAGCTATCGGTTCCCAAGTACTCTAGCTAGTACTATAGCTGTCGATACTTATCAAAAATGGCGGTATCACGCAGCCCTATTGCATAGTACTAATTGCCATAATCTTGAATTTAATTCGTACTACTTACTTTACTTTTGTGATCAATTTGTAGGTTGGATAATCTATGAAGAATTTTCGATAATTGCAATAGTAGGTTGATGGCACTTCTGTAATTTAGTTATATATTAATAACTTCTATTTATTAATAGTAAATACATACTTGGCCGATTAGTGTTCCTATATAATAATAATGTTATGATTAACGGGACAATGCCTCGATACAACAATTTTAATTTAAGCAGGTAGTAAATAAAACGGCGTTAGATTTTCTCTAATTCGTGAAGAAGGCTTTCTAATGTTCTCACAACGACGTATAGTGAAACAATGGATATTTATGAAAGCCACGCAGCAATATGAAAATCAGTGAAAAGCGCGTTAGTCTGAATAGCAAATTAGAAAAAGAAATTGTGGCAAGAAAGTTAAAACACTGCGCAACTGTGAAAATTGAAAGTTCACAATAAAATTGTATATAAATATTGCATACAATTTCATACAGATGTCAACATCTGTATGAAACAGAACATTTTTCAATTCAACGGTGGTTTTTATGAACAGCTGGAAGGTACGGCAATGGGTAACTCCTTGAAAAATGTTCTGTTTCATACAGATGTCAACATCTGTATGAAACAGAACATTTTTCAATTCAACGGTGGTTTTTATGAACAGCTGGAAGGTACGGCAATGGGTAACTCCTTGTCGCCCTTTTTGGCTAACCTTTTCATGAGCCGTTTTGAAAAGGACTTAGAATCTG
The DNA here is from genome assembly GCA_023690525.1 of Holotrichia oblita. Lineage (NCBI taxonomy): Eukaryota > Metazoa > Arthropoda > Insecta > Coleoptera > Scarabaeidae > Holotrichia > Holotrichia oblita. The sequence continues at coordinate 83,071,351 of CM043017.1, read as the reverse complement.
AGAGCGAATACTTTCCTAGGGTTTGGTTGAGGTATGTGGATGATATTTTCGCTATATTTGACACTAAAAAATGTAATATCGACGATTTTCTCAAGAGATTAAATAATCGGTTCGAAAACATAAAGTTCACTTGTGAAAGAGAAGAAAACGGTCAGCTACCCTTTCTAGATACTTTAGTAATTAGAAATAACAATAGATTAGAGTTTGACGTGTATAGAAAGGAAACCAGTACACTTCGCTACATTCCTTCAGACTCCCATCATTGTGTTCAACACAAAATGGCAAGCCTGAATTTTTTGGTCCACAGACTTCTCACTTTTCCCTTGAACAAGGCGAGATATGAGAAAGAGCTTAAAATTATAAAAGATGCGGCCAAGTGTAATGGTTTCCAGCCTCAGCATATCTATAAGTTAATTAGGAAGTTTAATTATAAGAAAACTGTGAAAGAATCTACGACTTTTCGAGAGGATGTTAAAGCTTCACCCGTTGTGACCTCGATCCCTTACGCTCCCTTTATCACTAAAGGTTTGAGTAAAATCTTCAAAGAGCTAGATCTCAGAATAGTTTACAGTTCTGGGACTAGTTTACGAAGTCTCATCGGTAACCCTAAAGATAAAATACAACCTCTAGAAAAGTCAGGTATTTACGAAATCAATTGTAAAGATTGTAATCAAAAATATATTGGGCAAACCAGGAGAGCAGTCTCAACTAGATTCAAAGAGCATATGGCTCATCTTAGATTTAATAGAATTGAGAAATCGAGCGTTGCCCAACACATTTTTGAAACAGATCACAACATCGATCATACGAATGTTAAATTAATTAGACAAATAAACAATTGTAAGTTTCTAAATGTTTTCGAAAGTTTAGAAATATTTAAAAATAAGTCTTGTGTAATGAATTGTGACAATGGCCCTATACCATATTCGTCATTGTTTTCGTTAATCGGAAATTAATGATGCGTATCGGATTGACCGTGCATAACATTTAGGTTACCTGTTTTTGTAGATTTTATTTTAATTTAGTTTTATTATCGCCTTGATAATGACAGCATTGCTGTTGAAACGCGTCGGTGTTTTAGTTAAAACTTGTTTGGTGTTCAGTGGGTTAAAGTGTTTAGAGTTCGTTATAAATCAATCTCTTATACCCTCTACATATAGTATATGTAGTACATACGTAGTGAATCCCTAAATTGAGATATGTACAACATATGTATGTACATACATATGTGTGTACAACGTTCTTACATTCTGGTCTAATATAATTGGTAATTCTTGAAAATTGTAAGAGTAATTTAATAAGTGAATATTTGTCGTTATTAATAGGCTATTAAAATCGTTAGTGTCAAAGGTTTACTTTCAATAAACACCTTTGATCTCTTAATCACGTTTATTTTGTTACTTGATGCAGAATATTGTGCTGCGTGTGATTTATAGAGATACTTATTTCTATATGAATAGACATACTTACCTATACCTATACAATACAACGAATATTTGAACAAATATTTGGATATAATGAAAGTTGTTTGCAATCTTTTTTATAATAAAATTTTCTAGGATTTAAGATTTTAGTTTACTGTTTTTCTATCTATAGCATTTTTTAAATAAGAAAATATGTTTTACAGAATACACTAAAAGTAGCAATGTATGCTGAATATTATTATTTTTCCTTTTTTATGATAGGGTCACTACTTCGATAGAAACTCCTTGGTTATTCAAATGATATAAAATGCATCAGGTGCTAATTAATTATTTCTATAGTTAAAAAACGACTCTAACATCTATACCGAATTCAGATCAGTTACCATGATAAGTTACGAACGACACACGTAGCCTCGCAAAAATGTCAGCTTTATACATAGATCTTGTTATATTGTACCATGTACCGTTCAGCTATAGATTAATCTACAAATAGACCCAAACTGAGTTAATTGAGTTGCTAAGTTGACCTAAATTTTTGTTCTATATTTTGACTAGTCCACGGCTTTTTCTCTATATTGCTATCTTGTTCTTCCGTATTTGTTTCATTGTTTTTATGTTCAGAGGTGGAATGAGTTGCTTATTTGTAATTGTGTCGTACATTTTGTAAAAGAGTCTTTTATTCCGTACTATAACTTCAGTATTTTATGGAAAGGTTCACATAATTCGGATGATTTATTTTATCTTTATACAAACAGTCGTGGATATAATGAATAGCAATTACAAAGTAAGATAAAACCGCAATATGGAATGGAATATTGTATTAAAGATATATGTCTATATATGTAGTTAGATTAAAAAAAAAAACTTGAATAACAATTCTACAATCGTTCTACTTGGAACTAGATTCATCAGATTTTGGCTATGAAGGTTCAAAATTTTAACAGCTACAACAAAAGAAGTACACCATTTTCATAGCTATGCATATTTATATGACAACTTGCTTACAACACAACTAGCTTGAAGTATTAGAGCAGCATTGGAGCACAACTAAAATTACATATGTTATGGTTAATTTATGTTGGTCAATATCATAATTGTATTTCTACACATGTTCTAGCTAAATAGGACAAAATTAAAATTTAAATTTTTAAAATAGTTTAGTATGTAGCATAGTTCCCAAACGTTGCTGCATATTCTTATTCTATACGACACTGCTTTTGCTAGTTACTATTAACTATTTTTCCAAAGTGACGAAATGGCGGCCAAATCTACTAATTCTCTTCATATTTTAACTTCCACCCTTCTTAGTATTGCTATGCCGTGTTAAGTTCTTCATTTTCAATTCTGTATATTTTTGGAAAGTGTAAAAAGAATTTTAATTTAGTAATTTCAAATACATACAGAGTGGCCAATGTCCTGTCCTTTTACATGAATAACTTTTAACATAGTTATTCCTTCAAGTTTATTATTTATATTATCTCTCGAAAGTGCAGACTTGTCATGGAATTCTTGCGGAAGTTATTAAATTCTATGTCAAAAATATTTAATAGAAACCGTTTGCATAATTTTTCTATGCCAACCGATTAGCCACGCTGCCAATTTAATCGATCCTTTAACTAACGATTATAAAACTATATCGATGTACAGAGATAGAAAGTAGAGACACATTTTCAGTAACATTTGAAATTGAAACTTGAATGATTACTGTGTTTATGTTGTTACAGAGCAGCTACATATATTGAAATGACAAATTACTTTTGCTAGGCTAGAAGTTCAATTTTATATTTTTTTACCTCAGATGAATCTTCTTTTAATCAATTTTTTAGAATCATGGTTTTCTCCTAAGTTTCTACAAGATTAAACTCTGAACCATTTACAAGAGAACACCGGCAGGTGAGAATTCCCGATTTCGATGAAACTTTGCAGACTGAAAGAGTACCTTAAAATAAGAAGTTCTATCGACCCAATCGCTCAATTTTTGGCGCCAGTCCTCTTCCAAGTTTGGGCAATTTTTCAATTTTTACTTCGAAATTATCACAGATATTAAAACATTCTTATAACAAAATTTGCAGTGTATTACATGGTCTTAAAAATTCTGTAACCTGTATACTAAAATGCTAATGTTTGGGGACGGAGTACTTACCCCTATATTTTTCATAATTTTGTTTTTTTTTTATACCAGAAATAGCTCGCTTTTGTGTGGAACACGATGATGCGTAATAAAATTGAGAAGTAATAATAAACGATTAATAATAAATGTTCATATTTTTTTAGTTGGGTTTTTTCAATAATTTTAAATGTTTTTCCGCATTTAATAGCTTCGTATTTGAACGTATGTATTACTAAAATCTGTGCTCTGATGGCAAGGTGTAAGGTGGATTTGGGACTTCTTCTTTTCTGCTATGTTCTTTAAAGCCTGCAGAAATTCGCAGTAATGGGTTTTATTTGTTAATTGAATCTCCCATTTACCAAACAAACATCAGCAAAACGGAAACTCAGATTTTAATAAAACTTTGCAGGTTTACTTTAGTAGTTTATGAATTGGCCTAATACGCAGTATGGTACAAAACTCTAAACATTTCGCCCTAATTCATCGAAAATTGTTGTATGAACGTTTTTAAAGTTAATCTATTTATGAATACTAAAAAGAGATGATATACTTACATAATTTGAAGTATATTATTTATGTGATCTAAATAATAATAACAAAAAAAAACGAAACTGAAGGTATTGCGGGTAATCTGTTAATTAGAAGTTTTATAAGTTTTCAACTTCACTTCAGGTATACAATGGGTCGAACATATTTTATGCTGTAGCTTTATTCTACATATCTTTTACTTCTATAAATAGCAAAATAGGCCGATACAATGAAAATGCCACGTGCTGTATTTCGTTCATATTTTGTGCAACGGCGAATTATGCTCGTACACCCTCATTTAATGTATTTCTCAAATTTGCTCAAGAACGTCAGAATTCAGAGAGAATTACTAGTAATATGTGAAATACAAGCCAATAAAGGTAACCTTCACTTAGAATGCTTGTTTAATAAAAGGTTTATAAGTATTTTTTAGGTAATTATACATGATGTAAGTTGTTAATTAAGATACGTACGTTATTTTAAATGTATGAAATTAAAAAAAAACACTTTAAATAAGGAATTTCAATTCTTTGTTCTAATACCGTTTCTGCTTCTTTTCTTTCTATGTAAGTACAACATACATACAGTTATGTGCTTTACCATTAGCAGATTCCTCTAGCTTACTGTTAAAAACTTTCTTTGTAGTTTATGAGAGTAACAAACTTTTCTTCAATATATTCTATTTGTATGTATTTTCAATTTAGAAACCTACGGAAGTGTCGTGACAATACCGTTGTTCACATCACAATATTGTTCACTTTCGTTCGTGATGCAGAACGATGCTGAATAATTAGTTTTATACTCTGCGGATACCGTTTAATATTAAAAGTACTAATCTTGCAGTGTAACGGTTGGCTGCAATTTACCTATAACACGAGTAAAAGATTTCGTATTTTCTATCAAAAAGAAAGTAATTTTCTACACAAAATATAAATTAATTTCCGCGTTTCAGTGACAAAGCACGGTAAGAATACAAAACAATGTACGGATATTTTCGATTAAGTAAACGAAGACTGAGATGAAAGTCACAATTGTCTAAATCTAATACGGGAAAAAAGAAATTAAGAATGAGATACAATTTAAGTAATTATACAGTGTATTCTTATAATTACCGTAATTGGACAAATAATCGCCTCTGGAGTCTGAATAGCAGTAATTTGAAATTAAAATTTCAAACTGGTAGTAATAAATGAATGGAGAGAGTTCAATTGCAACAATTTCATCTGTTTTCGAATGTACGATATCCATTTGTTTAAACTAGTTTAAATATTTTTTGATATGTAGGTATACGAACTTTTGTGGTTTTCTTGATTATGTATTAACTACCTATAATTGAATTAAGCTAGTAGGAAAGTTTCCACTTATGTATTTACAATGTTCATTAGAAGTTAAAAGGTAAACATTAGGTATCCAGATTATGAGCAAAAATTTGAAAGCTCTAAGAAAAATATATGTCACTTTCAATTTAAAATATAATATAGTATAAAAAGTATTTTAAAAGCAATATTTTATAATGGCGTAACATTCAGATATATTGAGATAGTAAAAAGTAATGGCATTCACATTTGGAGAAAATGACTGACAAATGTAAAAGGGTGTTAATAACAACCCGTAGAACAGTTGGAAAAACATAGGGGACTCAAACCGCATATGACGTATTGGCTGTATAGTATGGTAGTAAGACCCATGATAACTTATGGCTGCCTGGTCTGGTGGCCAAAAGTTAAGCAGAAGCATGTGATAACTAACCTCTCGAGAATTCAGAGATTAGCATGCCTATGTATAACTGGGGCTATCAAGAGTATTCCGAGGGCTGCTATGGAAACCATGCTAAACTTGCCTCCTCTCGATATCTTTATCACGGGAGAGGCTAGAATGGGAGCATACAGACTAAGGAATACTAGCAACTGGAGACCCCACTATGGGTTGGGGCACACCAGAATAGAAGCAATAGTACAAAACCCAACCTTTGATATGGGGAGCGACATATCAATCACCAGGATTTCCTATGACAAACCCTTTAAGATTTTCTTGAATTGGGATGAATGGAAAAATGGTGAGGGGAGAAAACCGCACGCCCAAAACTGGTATACAGATGGGTCAAGGGCGGGCACTAATTCTGGCGTTGGTGTATACGAGGAAAACCAGGGTTACAAGGTATGTGAACCACTTGGGCGATACATAACGGTATTTCAAACAGAAATATATGCTGTACAAACCTGTGCGTTGGAGAGTCTGCGCCGCCAACCGCGAGGGCAGGCGATCTGTATTCTCTCTGACAGTCAGGCAGCCTTAAAGGCTCTAGCATCTTATTACATAGCCTCCAAACTAGTATGGGAGTGTCTGCAAAACCTAACTGTCCTGGCCAGAGACAACAAGGTCACCTTGGTGTGGGTGCCGGGACACAGGGGTATAGCAGGCAATAAAACCGCAGACCAGCTAGCGAGGGAAGGTTCCCAAATTAAATTCACCGGGCCGGAGCCAGGTCTGGGTATCACAAAGAGTGCAGTACGTGGTGCAATTAATGAGTGGATTATAAAACAACACCAACTAAATTGGAACCATGTAGCTGGACAAAGACACAGCAAACGGATGATGGAACGACCGTCACAACGACTTACTTACTTGCATTAAACAGGACTCAGCTTAGGGCAGTGACATGTCTATTAACAGGACATGGCTGTTTAAGAGGTCATCTGCACAAGATGGGGATCTATAAAGATGAACCCCTATGCAGACTCTGCAATGAGGAGGAGGAAACAGACTTTCATATCATCTTCGAATGCGTGGCAACGTAGGGTTACTTTGCAAAGGGCATTTGATCTACCAGTGGAGAAAGATTTACCAAATAGGCTTCTAAACCTGATCGAGGGAACTAATCTGTTTGAGTAAAATGGAATCAAGGCAGGAATAACACAATAGGCTCAGTGGGCCTAATAATATAAATATAAATTGCCATGCCTATCTACAAAATTATCTAAAAAACAAAGAATTCATTGATATATCGAATTTTAATTATATTCACAAGTAATAATGATTTAATACAACTATAGAAATTGAAATGATTTGAATTATTCGTATATCAATCTATTTTTTGTCAAGCTCTAACAATTCTGTTCAAGGACTAGGGAAAAACATGGCAAAAAAACCTAGTCAAGAGCTTAAAATTAATAAAATTCAGGTGTTATGGAATAAATTGGTATTTAATTATTTATTGTTTTATTGACCTCTAATTGGAAATAAATCAGGAATTAAAAGAAAAGTAGCAATCAGGCAATTGGTCCGTTTGTTCATCCTAAATCATATGTTTTGAAAATGGCATAGCGCTGTTCTTACCGTTTGACGAGCCCCTCAAAGCAACAGCACACCGTGCACAGCAAATGTGAGGAGCCCATTCCTTGTCCTGATATTTAATTTTTGGACCAAAATAGTGAAAATATAAATTTTCTATTAAAGGCGTAATATTTCGTTTATATCGCTGGGTATTGACTTCTCCACATACATACCAGAAGCTGTTGGGATTATTTGTACACGCGCGGGACATTATGAAATAAAAAGACGCTCAGTTGTCACAAACAGACTTAAACTGAATTTAAGGAGCCGTACTCCTTATATAGCAACATAGCCGAAAATCTACAAATTCCTAATTTCATTGGCTTTAGAGCACAAATAGGCGTGGTTTAAATGCTGCGACGTAGGAAACAGGCAAGGACATGTTCAGACATGTTCACTACAATATTTTTTGTAATATCTTTCTTATATAAAAATCACTTTGAAATTCTGTAAAATTTAATATATTTTTTGAGAAAGCTATTTACAAAAATTTCTCATTTCTCTCGTGAAAAACAACATAAGCTATGGCTAATGGTGCATGAGAAAAAAATTTGTGTTGGACAGTGTCATTGTCGGACCATCAAGAAGGATGCTGTGCAGGTAAAATATAGCAGAAATACTCATTTTTTACTTCCTAAGTAAGTTAAAATGTTTGAATATTGTGTAGTTAAGAATGTGACATTTCTTGTAGTAAATGCGAAGGCTCATGTGAGGTCAAACTTCACAAAGGTTGAAGCAGAAGTCCTCTCTGCATTTCTGTTTAATTTTTCGTTTTATAGAATTGTACTACGTTGGAATATTTTTTTCGCACTACTTTCTCAGATTTTATATTATTACTATTATATTTGTCAGTTTATGTTTTGAAATTTATTATTTGAGTGAATTTTAATTGCTTTTACTTTTGCTATTGGTAAAAAGTCTTGCAATTTAAACTGTTAATTTAATCCTGTTATTAGTTCCTTATTCCGACGTGGGCTTATCGCTTATCACACATGTTGCATACTTTGTTTCTATTATGCAACATTAATTTTTTTATTGTATTCTATTGCAGGTTAGATGATATTCATAATGATGATTTTATATGTGAATTATATTCAGATTATTTTTTATAAACGCACAATAATTACAATAAGGAAAAGTTTGCGTAATTCGAAGATTTTTGGATGTAATATTTATACACGTATAAAATGTTTAAATATTTTATAGGTATATATTATTTATAGATCACTAATTATATTGATCTGATGATTTCAAGACCTAAATACAACCTACGAAACATTCTATTAATTCATTAATCTTTCAGTGCCAAAGATGATAAAAATCAGAGTCGTGCCTTCTAGATACTGAGTTGTAGTTTATAACTCCTTGTAATAAGAGGAAGGTTTCAATGCTTTCGCGTAATAAGAAAGCGTAAAAAGTAGTTTAAAAAATTGTCATATCTGGGACTACTTCCTATATTTCTGTTCTAACTATGTATATATTCAGTGTGCCCTAATGCAATAAGCCATTTACCTATATAATTTTTTATATTATTATGATTGTTTACAGTTTTGATTAATATTGCATGTGTGCAAACACATATAAACAGCAAGAGATATGTGAATGTATTAATATCCGACATATCAATGCAAGTCACGATATATTAAAAATTGTGAAGTTTATTGAGTGTATACGTGATCTTAATGTTATTGTTAGATTCATTTAGCGTGACAAACCTGTTAAGAAGAACTATATTTATCCATCCAATTACCGTAGAAGGTAGTAGAAATTCAAACTGTATATATATGTTATGTTTATAAGCAGTATTTCCGTTTTACTACACTTCTATCTATGTCATTGTACTAGAATAAAATTAGAATTCATACTTTCTACAAAAAATATGATATAGTCGCGTCTGTCGTAAATTATCTTTCCTTCCTGTTATTACTTTAGTGGTCATTATTCCTGTTAGCATACAAAAAGTATGTATGTATGTATCTATAGTGAATATGCCACTCTTTTATTTTATTTCTATAGAATAAAACCAATGAATGTAATATTTGATAAAAATTTGAAACTTGTAAACAAAATCTAAATTAATGATTTGTAATCTATTTATAAAGTAAATTCAATTTATGGACTGATTTTAGTTTTTATAATTTCTTAAAATTCATGACAAATGCGGAAAAGCAACATCTTAACTCGGTATGTTGAAGTGTTCCGGGTGTTGTTGCGTAGATAAGTTTACACTTAACGTTTTACTGATTCAACCTCCTCAGAAGATTTCTAAAGACTGATGTTGTTTTCTTCTGCTCCTCGTTATATAGTTTATTTCTTCTTTGCTTCGCTGATTTGGTCCAGTTCGATGAGCTGCATCAGGTATTGTGGTTATCTATACCAATATCTAAACCAAGATGATACAACAAAGACGTAAACAAAAGAAGAACGAGGACGTAAGTCAACAAGAATCAACAATTTATCTACCATATATCGCTAGAATAACTGATTAAAGAAAACGTTAGATAAGAAGAATATTACAACACGGTTTAATACTGTTAAGAAAATAGAGCAGTTGCTCCTGCCGAATAAAGATCAGCTGCCTAAACTACACACCAAAGGCATATTCGAACATATGCAATTGCGGAAAAGTTACAGACAGGAAGGAGTATCCAGTGCAGAATTAAGGAACGCCGAGGGGATATCCAACGTGGATATACGAAAAGATCTGCAGTAGCTGAACACCTATTCCAAGACGGAAACCATCGTATTAATTATTACAACGTTAAAGTATTAGCCAAAATTACGCAGTACTATCAGAGATTGATACGAGAATCACTAAGATGATGGGTAGAAGAATGGAAAGATAGTCGATGTCGGATGTAGTTCATCGAACTGTAACGAATCAGGGAAGCAAAGAAGAAATAAGATATATAACGAGGAGCAAGACTAGAACATTAGTCTTTAGAAACCTTCTGAAGAAGCTGACAGCATGGTCAGCGAAACGTTAAGTGTAAATTTATCTACGTGACAACACACGAAAGACTTCAACGCAAACGACAGTCGTGAAACTCTGCACTCATCTTAAATCGGTCTACAGCCGAAGGCGTAATATGAACTCATAGCCAGTCGATGCCCTTCATAATTAGAGCAAATTATATGGGTATAGTTTGAAGAGCACTTTTGAAAGATTTATAGAAAAACATGTGGTTTTCCATCAATGCATGTTCTAGGAATTAAATATACTTTGCATTTTAAAGATGTACTGCTCGGTCAAACAAATTCTATCGTTCAGTTCTGTCTAAACATGGATCCCATTTATTATTATTTCAAGTCTATTCTACTTGATAGATTATCTGGTAAAGTTATTATATCTTACTAAAATGAAATGAGCGCAAACGTTTAGTAGTAATATCCAATATGTGCCCTTCAACCTCAACAGATCTAGCAGATCGTGGTTTACTCGCACTATTTCTTATCTTTACGGGTTCTGTATCCCTTACTTACCTCTCAACATTAAAATGTGTGGGTACATTTCCTACATATTTTGTCAGAGGCAATAACGCATAAGTGCACCCAACAAACTTGTAATTAACTTAACCATGCATTGCAAATTTGAGATAATTTAGAAATATAATCTATCAAAATGTCAATTTTTCTATTTGCCTATATGCAACATATCAACGCGCGGTCTATTTTCCAAACTGAAATTATTCCAAAGGGCCATATCAATTTGATATCAAGGATTGTTGGGCTTCTGTATTCGGTTGATGATGAGAGCCCGTGAGCTCTCAAAACACGTGTACCGAGTAATGAATTAAACGTTGTGATACTGTTTGCGTTACCAAGTTTTTATCGTTATCTGTACTCCGAAGAGATATATTGTATCGTATTTGTATTTCTAATTTCGAAATATCGGAACGAGTTCATACGAGTATAACAAACTGAGCTAATTTTTCCTTATGTTCTATCCCTTGACATGTTTTATTTTGATTTGAAATAATTCAAAAGAAGAATAGTTAAGCAATAAAATAATCTTTCATACAAACTTACAATTCGTGAAAGTCTCATAAAGATAAGTACTGAATAAATTGTGACACATTTTAATGACTATTTACTAGTTAATATATTTTAATAAAACGAGTAATTGCGAAATATTTAAATTCCATATACATATGTAACTGCAAAAATGTTTCAGTTTCTACGATATCAACGAACGTAGATACCATATTGTATGTGCATATGAATACCAGTATTAACTATACATACGTGTAGATTTTTGCAATAATCATTTCTCAAACCTTTCAGTTATATAACCATGGATTTTACATTGCGTAACGAATATGTTTTGTATTTTACTTCTTATGTTGTATCTGTAATTTATGTTTAAATATATTTTAGTAAATGTCAGGTAGAATGTAGAAGATAATTTAAAAAATTAAAAAGCATTTAAAAATGCTGTGGGTGCTTAAAACAAATACTAAAAAAAGAGTGGATTCCATACTTGCTATTTGTCTTTGAAGTTTGAAGTGTGTTTTATAATAATAATGAAATAATAATCTACATGTTACATCCCATTTGTTCAAAATGTAATTAACCAACTTCAGATAAATCGGTATAATTCACTATAAAGGTCTACCCAGACACATCAGTGCTGTGTCCATTCAGTATCAGTGTCAGTGAAAAATACTATCTACTTAAACACGTCACTGTGTCGGACGTGTGTGAACAAGTCTGGTTGAAGCAAACGCAACGATATTTTATTTTTCACTGACACTGATACTGAACGGACACAGCACTGATGTGTCTGGGTAGACCTTAAAGAAGTACTGCAACTGTTCAAGCGAGATATATATTAGAGCAGAACTTTCTACTGTTTTCATAGTTGCACTTGTATTTTTATGAAATTGGTAGCACAGTGCATGACAGTCGTTTTCTTTTCTATTTTTTTCTTTCATAATAACAATGTTTTAATGGCTGCGCTCTTTGATCCTTAATCTCATTGTTTTCTTGACTTATAATAATAAATAATGGTAAATGAGTTTTATAAATCCTAACCTATGATAGGTACTATTAACGAAATAGAATTGTGTTGCAAATACATTTGTATAAGCGTACTTAAACTACACGAAAAAATGTCACATTTTGAGCAAATACTATTATGTTTCACAAATAAACCTTATCGGTGACCTAAACAGTAAGCTTGAGCGTGGTGTAGATATGTACTACATACATGAACAGTTTGATAATATCTAGTTTCCTGTCGCGCTACTAGAAAATATAAACGGTCAAGTATTTGAGGACAAAAAATGCGACCGTAGATAATATTAAATACTGTTATTAACAATATTAAAGACTATTAAATATTGTTAATACATTTTCTTGGGGATGATCAGGGTTAGGGTAAACATCGTATGTTCTATAATATACATACTTCAAAAATGTTTGTTGAACTTATAAGTATATAATACAAGTACATACAGTGTGGACAGCCAAATGGAATAAATTCGATAACAAATAAATGAGGGTGTATTGGGAAAAACGCTTGGACACGTCGATTTGTATTTTTAAATGCGCATTAAAAAAAAATGATATGTCAAAAGTCTTGTATACAAAACTAAACCCCTCAACTTAGATGACTTAAAAAGACGAATCACGCTTGCGATTAGATCAGTCACGCCTGAGATGTTGAGTAATGTTAGCAGACATTTCTATACCAGATTAGCATGTTGCCAAGGCGTTCGCGGCGAGCATTTTGAACATTTACTACATTGACATTAATGTTTTTTGTTTTTTTTTTTACATTATTAAGAAATAATCAGTATTAGTTATTAGGTTTTTAGTGTAATGTAGCGAATTTGTGAAATAAAATAATTTTCTTTTTTTAATGTTAATTTTCGTAATAAGTCTGAAAACACTTAATATTTCCGAAACAGTTGAAGATAGGTATGGGACATTGTGCACAAATTATGTCTAGAATTTTCCGAAGAACCCAAAAAATAAATAATATGCAGGGATTTCCATTTAAAATAAGAAAGTTGGTATTGGCTACTGTCACATGACACACCCTGTATAATTTTTTTTTTGAAAAAATGCGCATTTAAAAATACAAATCGACGTGTCCAAGCGTTTTTCCCAATACACCCTCATTTATTTGTTATCGAATTTATTCCCTTTAGCTGTTCCACACTGTATGTGCTGTTTTACTTGTTTCTTTCGTTTGCGTATAATTTACACTGATTAGTCTTTCCTTTATTGTGTTTTATTTCATACTTTTTTTAAATTTACTTTGAATATGTTCGATTTATATTGTTTTGTTTTATTTCTTTTCCTCACAACATGACATGGTGCATTCTTGGAAACTGAACTATTGTTTCTTACGTCGTATTTATTGATCATGTTTTGTTATTATCATTCACGTGTTTCATACTTCTCAGAAGTGTAATAAATGGGCATTATTATTATTATTAATGTTATTATTATTATGATATAAAAGAGTTACATAATTTGGTGTTAGCAAAAGTTTATTACAAAAAATACAGAAACAAAATTTAGGTTTAATATATTTAATTATATTTTTGGATTTAAATTGTGCTTATAGGTGAAGAAAATGGATAATCAAATTTTCACAAAAGTACCTTTTGTTTCTTATATGTAGGTATGCATCAGGAAAAAATGTAAATTGCAGGATTAACGAAAAAACTGAAGAAGAAAACTAAGACTGAGTATGGGTTTATCTAAAAAAATATTGCCTCTTATTTTCCTAGATAAAAGCAATTGCATTAATTGATTCATTTTTCTTTTAGCTGTATGAATGCTGCACATTTCACAAATTTAATTAAGAATAGTTTTTTTTATTATTATTTACCTAGAACTTTGGCGTTTTGGACCAATACACTGGTCAGCTTGTTTACCAGATCTAACATTTACGGACTATTCTTATTGAGTATATGTAAAAAAATACAACAATACAACAATACAAAATTTTAAAAATAAAAATACGGACAATAATAAGCGAAATGTAAATTTCACTAATGTATGCAAAATTTAAAAAAGGGTTTTGCCCCTATTAAAGGGTGTTCGCCTCTAGCCTGGTTTACACATCGAGTTACCGTGACCTTCTGGCGTCCCTCATCTAGTTTGCTCTCCAAGAAACCACTTACATTAATGGCAAAATGTCGAGTTTAGTTGTATTTTTATTTTTAATTTTTACTTTTGTTTTATTTTTGTATTGAATATTGTACTTTACTATGACGCGGTCAAAACCGGGAAGCCCTCAACAAAAATAAATTTTTAACAAACAATTAATTGTAAATAACTATACAGTTAAAAAGTTAGTGTTCTATATTAATCTTATGTATGTTTAAACTCGAGTTGCTTATTACATATGAGGATATGAGTGCATGAAAACTGCGAGTGGGTATAGCTATAACTTTCTAATAAACTACAGGGTACTTTGCGGAGTAATAATATGTTCGCATTTAATGGTAGTGATTTTCTCAAATATGAATAAACACACGTCTTATGCAATACACAAGAGCTATTAATTATAGCGTCATTATATTCTGCCTGGATTTTATATAAACACCTCCTTAAAAACATTTATAATCTGAGATTTATATGATTTCTGTCTTTCATATGGAAAATCATGATATAATATTGCTAGAGCTGGCATTCAAACTATTGATGTTGCTATAAAATGAAATACCTTATATGATCTTAACCTTGTTCTTCAATCCATTACATAACTCAAGAAAGTTCATATTTTAAACGTGTGCGTACATATATTACATATACATATCTCTTTGAGTTACTTTTAATTATTTAGTGTTATATGGAATGCTTTATTAATGATACGTTAAATCATATTTAGTTGTGTAATCGAACGTGCTAAAACTCCGCGTAAAGCAATTAGCTAGGAGTAGGTTCTGTACTACAATTAATAATGGTTTGAATTAATGCTGAAATTATAAATAAAAAATCTAATTCTTGAGATCTAAAAAATGCAGATAAGTTTCATAAATGATACTCATAATTGCATATTTACTTCCTCGTACACGTAGGTCGTAGGCGATTTCAGATAAGTTTAATAGTAGGCCAACATGTTTATGCTTTGCATTTATCTATACAGAGAAAGTCCTCGGTTCTTTACAGAGGGCCTTCCAGTCCTCCGGCATTCAAATGGTAATTTTGTTAATAAATTGTATAACATGATGTAATTATTAAGCACTTAGTCTAGCTGTGAGAATCTGGACGTATATAGGTACATATGTAGCTCTGATATTATTACTATCTGTTTTATTCGGTTTTATTTTCTTTCGCTGGATGATATCGTATTGTTATACAAATTTGACTCAAATTCTCATATTACATAACAAATTTTTGTATTTGTCAATTAACTTTTATGAACTGATGTTAATTATTTTATGTTTGAGTTGAAAACCCAATCATCTTATATTCAAAGAAAAAATTACTTTAACAAAATTTAGATATATGTATTAACAAATCTCTGAAATCTTTAAATAATAAATGAATGAATACAGTCAAGAAAACAATGGTAGCTTAGTTTACATAAAAAAGTTTTCAACAATTTTTGGTGGATTTATCAAAACGGAGGATTTCAATATTGAAGACATTTGATTGCCATCTAAATTTATACTTTACAATTTAGAAATTGTCTCGCTTTTAATGTTCCCTGCAGAGAATAGGACTACATAAATACGTAAATACTATTAGCCTATCACCCGTTGTTCTAAGAACGATGGAATAGATTACTGAGAATTACATAAAAGGTACCATCTAACGAAGCGGTCTCTCAATTGTAATCAATTTGCCTATCAAACCGGCAAATTTACGGAAAGAGCCGTACACAACTTTTCAAAAAGATTGTGTGGACTTTTGCGAACCAAGATATAACTCGATGCGATAAAAAAATTCAAACTGTTTAAATCACCAGGTTCAGATGGTATCTATCCAGCCTTTCTACAGATGGGAATAGAACTATCAGTTCCCTATCTGTGTGAGATCTTCAAAGCCCTACTGTGAGAGTATACCTACCTAAAATAGGCAGAGTTACTAACTTTACTCCTAAGTCATACAGACCCAGATAAGTTTGTCATCCTTTTTACTGAAAACACTAGAAAGGCTAATTGCCAGACATATAAGAGACGGCGATCTGAAGGCTAAACCACTCAGTGACCGTAAGTACGCGTACCAACCCGGCAAATCAATAGAACTAGCCCCGGCAAATCAATAGAACTAGCACTGGTTGATTTAAATAGACTACTCTCTAAGATCATAGAGGACAAAGAGATAGTGATGTCCGCCTTTTTGGATATAGAAGGAGCGTTCAATAACGCTACAACGCAGTCTCTTCTTGTAGAACCACTAGCAAGAAGAGGTATTACACTCGCACTTTGTCGGTGGATAAAGGCTAGTCTGGAAGGATTATATCTAGGATTATATCTACAATAGATGAGCCATCTTAATGGCAAGGCCTAGGGGAGGTCGCCCACAAGGGGCAAAAATCTCACCTCTACTGTGGGTAAACCTAGTCGATGAGCTGCTAGAGGAACTGTCAGTTAAGGGCTTTTATTGAACCGAATACGCAGACGACTTGGCAATCATAGTGAAGAGGAAATTTGCAAGAGTGATTTTTGAACGAATGCAAATAGCCCTAAATACGGTGAACAATTGGTGCAATCAAGAAAGACTGTCAATTAATCCAATGAAGACACAGATTGTCATATTTACAAAAAGAGAGACCTAAAGGGACTCAAACCAATAAGGCTAAGGGATATAGAAGTCCCAATAGTCAAGGAAGCAAAATACTAGGAGGTTACCTTTGACCAAAAATTCACCTGGATCACACATACAAAAGACATGTACTTAATAAAGCATGTATGGCCATTGGCAGATGCAGAAAGCTGTGAGGAAAAGAACTGGCGATTAAACCCAAGAATGACCATATGGGTATATTATATTATACACAAGGGTGATCAGACATATTATAATATATGGGTCAGTGGTGTGGTGGCCAAGCATCCAGCAGATCGGAGTAGTAAGGCTCTTAAATGGTTTAGAAAGGCTAGCGTGCATGTGCATCGCGGGGACCATGAAAACTACTCCAACATCGGCCATGGAAATCTTACTAAACCTACCACCACTACATATATATGTACAAAGAGAAGCAAGGTGTGCCACGTATGTACAGGCTGATAGAAAATTAAACACCTATCACACATATACATGAGAGAATTTATCAGAAATTGATTAAAGAACTAAAAACCGGGGGAGGGGGGGGGGGAGGTAACTTGTGTAATAAGTTGTAGGAGCCTGAATACTCGGATTTAAACCAAGAACGGGAGTTAGTTTAAGTCTATCGAAGTTGAAGTTTTTCAGATAGGAGAAATATTAAGGCAAGGGGGAGAACAAAAGCCCATCTCCACTGATAATGAAGCTGTGACAAAAGCGCTTGACGCCACAAAGATCACATCAAAGCTGATATGGGACTGCGCATGTGCATGTGACCCTAGTTTGGGTATCGGGACACGAAGGTATTAAAGGAAATGAGAAGACAGATGCCCTCGCCAAAGGAGGAGCCACTCATTGGATCTATACCATCATGTGAAACCACGGTGGCAAGAGACTACATAGTTTATTACTACCATGTATTACTTAACTGAAAGTGGTGTACAGCGAATTGAAAAATCAGGGAATAAAAAACGATTCTATTATTATTAAGGCCAAACGATTCACACTGATTGAGATATTTAAAAAATTGCGGTTTAGAACAAAATTTATACTCTTTTAACATATAAATTGGACAAATCAACTTGTAAATACGTCTATGGACATAAAAACGATCCGAACAGAGAAGAAAGGAACATTTTAAGAATGTGTAGACAATAACAGTAATAAAAATTAAACATACTAATCTAATTACTTCTTGATGTCTTTGTGCAGCACAGGAAGTGCTTATTGTTGAGTTAGTATTGTTGTATTAGAGTTATGAAAATGATATACCGGCAGAAAAGGAACAATGTTATCTTACTACATAGAATCTAATACGCGTATGTAGGTAAGCAAAAATAGGTCAGTAAATCCGTAGCTTTGGTATTAACAAATGATTTTGTAATACTATGCGGCCTGAATAATGATATGATAACTTCTTGACATGGACTACGCGTTACTGGATTATAGATACCATCCAATTGTGCCAAAGTTGAATACCGACAATTAATGTGACACAACACGTTCGAATAATTCCGCTATACACTTGGTACCGTAATTGCCACCAGAATAAAATATGGAACAGTTAATGCGCTTGACCTTTACTTAAGACGGTAGGATGACAATAAATGTATGTATGTTTACATGTTTATTTCACATGTAGCTCTCATGCTTGTGTGCGCATATCTAGCTATTCGAATAATAGAGGGGTCAGTGTTCACAGTTTCTTTTCATGATGGAGGTACAAATTGTTTCATTGTTGCTCTTTGGTTTTAAGTACAGAATACTTTTAATTTTAATGTGTAAAGATGAAAAATAATTATAGTTATATATATTAATTGTCCCAGAGAATCTAAATTAATTTAATTAAATATCCAAATGAATCGTAGATTGCGTTTGCACATGCGGAAAGAATTTTGTATCTAAAACTTGAGTGTGACTGTACGGATAAATTCTAATAAAATGTACTTCGCAAAACTAAGATTATTCATTGCCAAGAAATGTAGGTGTACGCCGGTGATTAAACAAATTAGTTCATTAATACAGTCTTAGTCATGAGATATCCTGCATTTACTTTAAAATGAAATCTGTTCGAACTCTTAGTAGTTGGTAGTGTTCAATTCGGCTATACATGAGAGTTGAGTTGAATTATGGTGTTATTAGAGAATAAGAGATAAGTATATCAATTAACATGTGAAATATGCATCGGTCGTCGTTTCAACTGTTAGTGATATTTTTAAGTTTTTTTGTAATGAATCATAAGTTTTGCTTTTAAAACGTATGTATTTCTTCACTAGTTTTGATAAAAAAAACTGTAATTCATCGACTTATATTTGAAATCTATAATAAAGGAACTCTAAAACATCTAGAAATTAGTTGAAGCAATTTAAAAGTGGTCATAACGTTGAAAAAATTTAATTGCGAATGAAATTCATCAAAGCATCTAGAAATTAGTTGAAGCCATTTAAAAGTGGTCATAACATTGCAAAAAATTCAAATGCGAATGAAATTTATTCCAACTATTTGGATAATTTTCAAAAACGTTTAATTTGGAAGAAAAATGCGGGAGGGTAACATATACAGTGTGAGGCGTTAGTGCGCCAAAGCTCAATATATCCATTAATATTAAAGATATCACAAAACGTTATGTACAAAAATCATAGACAGTCTTAAGCTACATATAACATTATTTTCGTATATACAGGGTGTTTCATATTGCCAGGGTGAACCAAACATACATATCACGTTGCATTTCATTGCAAGTTTTTCTAGAACACCACTTTGAACATAAATTTAAAATTAAATTCATTGACGTAAAAGAATCTATCTTGCAAACGTGCTTTTTAAACTCCAGTAAGTTATGCCTTAACATATCTCAATCGCTTGCTCCAAGTACAGGGAGCATCGCCAGAAAGAAAGTGTTCAGGGTTCAAACTCGGTGTCATGGAGTAGGACAAGTGTACTTGCCACTAACCCGGTTTCGAAATGTTAGTGTTTTAAACAAAGTTTATGTTGAGTTAAGTTTTGTTTAATGTTAGTTTGAATAATGTCAATATTACATCACTAAACGTCGAATGATTCCTTTTTCAAATAAGAACATTTTCACCTCGGATAATGTGCGTCACTAAAACAAATGCGGAAGCGTATCAGATGATGCACCTTTTGTTTGAACTCAGCAACTAGACAAAACGGTCAATGAATGCGTTCGCTTTTGTTGTAATGTTAGATGCGAAAAAAGTGTAAGCCTTACGAGAGACATACTACGTCGGACAATTCAAGATTATTTATACTTATACTATTTGCTAATACTATTACATCATATTTAAAAGTTGTACATTTGTGTTTTTTTTAATTATTTAACAAATGGAGTATTATATGTTTCTTAACTTTAAACAATTACACTGCTTATAAAGGGCATATAAAGTATTTCATCATCAGTAACATGCATGCCGAAAAAGGTGTTTATATTTGTTAAGCACTTAAAGACACTATAAAAAACTTTTTTGATAACATTTTATTACTATTTTGTATCTTTTTATTATGTAAATTATTTCTCCTAGTTTACGTATGTATTCCCTATATACTCGTATTTATTATTTTAAAATGTATCTATACTTTGCTCTTATTTAGTAAAATAAACAAGTAAAAACATGATGCGGTTTATTTGCTCACATTCAGAAATTGCGTCAGATCTGGACCCGTACAGAGACTACATCGGAGCTATAAATCTGCCCGTTTGCTAATATCCAGAAACACGCGAGTTATTAGATATATAGTCACCTAGGAATATGTATATAATGACGACGTTGCATTCCCGATATTGTAAGGATATTATATTATTTGTTAGTATTACAGGGTGTGGCATATCTCTGGAATCGGTCGATTGCGCCTTAGCTATTCATTCTATCGGAAAATATTCTCAGTTAAAGCTAATTAGTATATAGTACAAAAATATTTTGTTATATACAAAGTTTTGTCTCTACGATAGGTTACTTTGTTTTTTTAATATACATTCCTACTCTTCTATTACACTTGGTGTTTAGAAATCGAAATCCAAATAACTAAAACTCGATCACTTCAAATGGAACACCTATTTTTTTATAATGCGAACTAGTGGATATTTCTTATTCCCTTCGATTACATGCAGCATTCCTTATAGCTAAAGTTTTATACATTTTGAGTTGTAAGTAACTCTATATACAGAAACTTAAATCTGGTATGTGTAATAGAAGGGAATAATAAATCTGCAATACCATAAAAATATAAAACGTGTTCCATTTCAAATAAACGAGTTCTAATCGTAATTTTGTACAGAAATCTAAAGTTGAATATAACATAAGTGGGAATAATAATATCATTTTTGTCGTTGTTTATCAAGATTGGCGGAGAAAATAGTTGTAGCTACCTATTGTACAGACAAAACTTAACATTTTGTATATAAAAAATATTCTTATTCTGATGAGAAGATTTAATTCTGGATAGCTTTTATTAAACACAATTTCCAATAAAATGAATAGTAAAGCTACAGTCGACCGATCCTAGAAAGAAGCCACATCCCGTATATAAGGCGGCGGTAAATGGAGCATGTAATAAGAGGAACATAAAAACCCATATGAGATATTGACTACAAATTAGAAGGTCAGCATGGACAAAAGCTTTGAGTTATATTGTGTTTGTTTACGGTAGTGATAAACTTTTGAATTGATTATTTATTTACTATCTTCCCTAGTTCAGGATTCTCGTTCCTAATATACAAAAAAGGAAAGACAGAGAGCGAGTACATTATTTGTGAATATTTGTAAATATTGTTTTTATATGTACGAGTATATGTATATAACCAAAAAATTATTCATTCTTTATATATATGAAAGAACTGGATTTTATGTTATACATATGTATTTCTAAAGCTATATAACCAGAGATATTTTGAGCGTTATTGGGTTTGCGATGGACATTAATACTAGAAGCGAACATACTTTGTTTCATGGTAATAGCATCTTTTGTTTAAAAGTGAATACAGGAGGGAATACATGCAGAATGTAAAAGCAAATATGTTTAGTTGCTTATTACGATAAAGAGAAAATGTACTTGATATATACAGGAGTGGTTTTCCATTTCATATAAGATTTGCATGTGTAGTAAACAATAATAATACAACAACTATTCAACTTAATTAGGATCGAGGTGCACTGCATTGATGGCAATTGCAAAGGTCATGACGAAAGGCGTATATTTTAATTGATAGACGTGAATTATGTAACTGATTGCAATAACCATTAACTTGTTATATTAAAGTACTGTCGTGTGTAAAGATTGCGTGCATATACTTATATGGAGGAGCAAAATAAAACCATCTATACTAAAGTAATAATTATAACGCACAGATATATTTCGAAAAACCGATATTTCTTGCAATTCCAAGATCAATCCTTTAATAAGAAAAAATCAGTGGATTGACTTTGTATATTTAACAGTGGATTTACACGTATGTATATATACGTGAATTTATTATTCTAAAGATCAGTAGATCGATGTATTTTCTGCAACATATGTATTCGTCTCACAAAATTCATAAACTGAGGAATGCTCCATACATTTTTTTATTTTAATTTAGACCGATGGTCTTCTACTATCATGGTGTCAAGAACCTTGATTGTTAGGAACCGGTTACCCGGTTTTTAAAATTTCGGCTAAGGGATAACATGGTGTTTGATTCCTACGCGATTCTCGATTCTTTTCGTCATTTCTATGCAGATGTTGTCTGTAAATTAACATGGTTGTATAAACAAAAAATCATGTAATGGGATTGAATTCGAGATAATGCCGTCACAAAGTCACAATTTATACAGTATGAGATGCATTGGTAGTCTCGATAAGCAATACAGCTTGGAAAGCAGCTGTAGCTGCGATTTGTAGATGTAAATATTTAACTATTTATCACTGGGTTTGTTTCTCCTAGTAGTCTTATGGCTCCTACAGGTTCGGTTCATTATTCAACTTTTTATCTGGTCAGTAATTGTTTAATTGATGCCTTTTTCATAATCGAAATGTAAAATTCAAATTTGTATTTAAAATTTGTTTGTTACATTAATATTATCGTAATTTTTAAATGTGAGCCAATTTTTTGCTAACTTGTAAAAACCGACATAGCAGTTGAACCAGACTATTCTTATGTCCACGCAAATTTGAAAGTTTTCCAATATCGATAACTTTTCTAATGTACACTTTAGAGACAGCTATCAATAATAGAAAACTTTCAAAGTTGAATTGACATAAGAATAGGTCCGAAAATGAATTATACATATATAACCAAACATTATTCACATAAAAAGAATAATGTAACTTTTATTTGGCGATATAATGACATTTATAGATAAATAAAACTAAGTACAGACTGTTGTTTGAGCGACTAAAAATGAAATTATACGAGAGAATAAAAATTAAGTTCTTTAAGGATAATAAAATTATAGGTATGTATAATTGATGTTGCTTGAATTAAACAAAAAATAAAACTTCATTTTTAACAAATTAACCTTTCTAATCAATTACTATAATTATATTGCATATAATACATAGAAAAAAAAACATAAAAAAGGGAAAGTCGTAATTTTAAGAAATAGTACTAATTACTAACTACCTAAATTTCGTAACGTATTCTTACTGTCTATTTCACGTCTTGTTTCTGTAAATCTTCTGTTGAAATCTATTTCAATGGTATACTTATCTACTAGGTATGAGCAAATATTATTCCAATCCAGACAAAATTGTAACTCATGAATACAAAATATTATACCAAATATGTACTACTACAACAAAAATTAAAAAATATATACATACATATATGTATAGTTTAAGGGTTGTGTCTTGGTAATTAGCGGCTTGTCGATTAATTACAAATAATAAAATAAATAACGTTTCTACAATATATATATTGTCTTCCTCAGATTTAAAAAACTAAAACTTAATTTTACTTCTAAACATTTTATTAATTATATACTTGAATTTTACATTTTGTTCTTAAATTTTGGCATTTTAAAAATAATTAACATTATTTGCCTTGCGTGTTTGAATTACTGAATTTAGTTTAAATAAAGTCTTAAGTCACTTATACCAACGGCAGTTTAAATTTACAAAAGATGCGAGAGATTATAATTTTACAATGCCATAAACAACAGGGCTGATTCGTGTTAATGAGGGATAGTTAAAATTTAAATTTTTATGATATAGTTTTGTTGCAAAATGGTAGGCTTTTTTGGGAAGTACATAGGTCAACGTTAACATTTGTTTCGTCGGTATAAATCATTATTTAAAGAAATACTTCTGAATTTTTTACATAAATGACTTTAAATATATCCATATACCATATTATATTATCGAAATTGTGACTTGTATGTATATGATGACGAGTAAGCATTTATATAATTACGTTGTTTAACATGTAGAATATGTTCTTTAAATCTAATATTGATGTTTCCATTTGACTATTATAACCTTCAGGGCAAAAAATTTTAAAAGTTTCGGATTGTTATACAGGGTTACAGTTGTTTTTGATATTATTGTCATGATGCTTTTTTGAGATTTTATTATTAGAAAAGGCAGGAATTAAATTATATTTATTAAACAATTTTTCGTACAAATCTGCCATATGGAAACAAAAGTGATTTACAATTTTTCTTATTAACTTACTATTGCGGACAGTGTGGTTTTATTATTCATGAATTTATTTGATAAGCAAAATTCACGACAATTTTAGCGTTTACACATTCCAATAAGTTCAAGGTCAAAAACTTCATGAATTTATTTGCCCGTGTAAACCTAGCTCTAGTTCACTATTGCAGACAGTGTGGTTTCTACTTTTTATATTCAACGTTTCTTCGCTAACTTGTTGTCAAGATGTTTGTGATTTTGGACATGTAATAATTGTATAATATTATTTTAGAAATTAATTAACAGTACATATAAGCATTGTGATTTCGCTAATTCTACACTACAAGTCAAAGCAATAAATAATTGCAGACTTTATAGAAACAAAAGTAGATAGACAATAGTCAATTTCGACATAAGTCAAGGTACGTGTAAGCTGGATGCTGGATATACATATGTATGAGTTTTGAAAAAATTACTGTCATTCTCATAAAGGCAATCTGAGGAGGTTTATAAAACTGAAATGCGTCATTTGATGGTGAAGAATGACAGAGAGTATTAATTAATTTTAATTATGGTTACAATCAAGAATTCTCTTCAATTTATGATATATACATATGTACATGTAGAAAGCTGCTTCTGGATCTTGATCCGTGTTTGAAGCTGGTTATGAGAAGAACTGTTAGCTTCTCGACGTTTCTATGGTGTGTGACGTTTCTATGGGTTTCAGGAGTGTGTTCGAGTAGAAATGCTCCAAACGCGAATCAAGACTCGGAAAACGCTTTCTACATACTTTATCCGCGAAAACATAGTTCTTGAATCCTATTTACATAAGTTACTATGACAAATGCTTAAATGATGTGTGCTTTATAGAGCGGCTGCACCTTAGTTATATGGTGTGTACAAAGGTTTTCACGTAAAACCAAATAGCTGGTTTTATTATTGAGGATATTAAATGCGGACGCCAAATATCGAATACTGACTACTTCCAGTGTTAATATACGCCGTTGTCCAGATCGACCAGCATTGGCATTTTTTTTATTAAACGAACCAGTTTCACGTTGGTCTAGCCATCGAAATACGTTTGCATTTCCATTGCAAAAACCGTATACGCAATACACATTGGTAGATATATTCATAAAATGTAAATAAACAAAACAATAACAAGAACGGTAAAACGCAGAAACAGAAAAACTAATCAAGACAACGAGAAATCACGAAAAAAAGCAGACCTTGCACAATATTGAACACAAGAGAAGAATTAATTCAGATTAATGTCAAGATTTTATAATAATGATTTTGATTAAAATCAAACCAGAATACAAAATCATTGTCCTACAACGTTGCCAATTGTGTTTTTCATGAGAGTATGCTAATTAAGCACGAAATATAAAATCAGAAATGAAGTGTTTATATGAAAAAAAACTTCAATGTCAAAATCTGGTACTAGGCTTTTATGCCGTTTACTAAAAGCACATACCTAAACATTGTCTTCTAATAGGTTCCACTGCTGCAGTCTTGCTCCTAGTAACTTTGTCTTACTTTTTGAAAGATTTAGATCTCTCGCCAGACTATTTAGTTCTAACTGGCTTATTTTTTGCGGTTGGCGGTATGACGTGTTTGGTGTGATATCTTTTGATATTTATAGCATATCCTCGTCACAAATCACTGTATTGCTATTATCTGATTCGTAAGTGAACGTTTCTGGGGTTGTGGCATAGGAACTTCTTAACATATAAACATGACTTGTAGGCTCTCTCCAGACCGTAGGAACAGTAAACCGCAGAGTTCATTTTTTATGATTTAATCAGTTTCTCACAGACTTGAAGCGTATATATTACAGTAGATATGTGGCGCCCAATGTTTGTCTTGATCCCCTATTTTTCAACCAAATTAAAAGTTGATTTGCCTGTTTCATCAATGAAGTAAGCGCTTCTGAGATGCAAAAGTAACTTCACCACAAACATGACAGAAGTGATCTGTATTTTTTACATACATTCGACTGACTTCTTACAATGTTAACTATTCTATTTGACTCATTAACTTTGACTGACTAACTTCTCCACTTTCTAGCTGCCTATATACTCAAATACGGCTTCTGGATTTTCTATTAAATTCCACAGTATTCGCTATAGTGGTATTTGTCATTTGTTTATATACAGCGGTTGTTCAGTACAAGGCAGACATGCGGTTACAGTGTTAATATATACGAACACATGACATCACATATCTCTAAAACTTGAAATAGTATTAAAAATAGGTTTATTTTCGGTTTTAGCACACCTAAAATAGTAAAATTGCGACGATTTTATTTTAGATAAATTTCGCTGTTGTTCAGTATAATAGGATTTTTTAAAAGTGAATACCTCTTTATACGTAGTATCAACATTATCCGTCTTTGGCTTATTGACTATATAATTATTAACTAGTAGAGTAAATATGTATTATATGGAAATTAGGTCCACAACAAAAATCAGAGTGTATATAAAACAAAACATTTCTTAGATTCGTTAGCTCTATTATAGTTTCCAATGCCAAGAACCGATAAACAAATACATTAACCGTATCTCTGTTGTATTACTTATTTGCACCTGCTATTTGAATTTGTATTTGTTCTTGTCAGATATGGAACACAACAAACGATTGCAGAACGTTGGTATTTGCTTGAAATACATTCGTTTGGTAATAGTTTTGATAAAGAGAAAATATATGTGGAATGTTCCCGTACTGTATATTTTTCTACTTATTGTCAAAACAATACCATCCAAGTTGTGTTGTATTTAATATATTTCGAGGAATGTTATTCAAACGTTTCTTGAACTAACGGATGTAAAATTTGTTTCACTTTCATGTACATATTTTACAACGAAATTCCAGCTTTTTATATTAAAATAAGAAAACTAACGGCTTTTCATTATTTATTTTAAATAGGTAGATATGGTCGTTTGTACTACTTAGAGTGGGTTTATCAATGCGAGGATAAAACTGTTAGGTAAGTAACTGACAGATAATGCTAACTGGCAAATAAAATTTAGGAACTACAATGCTTTATCTTGCAGATAACTTCTATTTGACACTCAATAAAAGTTTCATTGTAATTCTCTTACGAATAAAATTTTATCTGCAAGTTAATTTCTGTGAGGATAAAAGTGGTAGTTAAGTAACTGACAGATATTGCTAACTGGCAGATAAAAGTTAGCAACTACAATGGTTTATCTTGCAGATAACTTCTATTTAACACTCAATAAACGTTTTATTGTAATTACCTTGCGAATAAAATTTTATCTACAAGTTAATTTATTTATCCTCACATTGATAAACCCACCCTTAGAGTGTAGTTGAGAAATGTTATCTGTCAGTTAACAATATCTGTCAGTTACTTACCTAACACTTTTATCCTCATATTGATAAACCCACCCTTAGACAGCTTCTTTTTACGGATACTATGTTGCCTGCTGCAGAACATATTCTTTCTACCGTATTAATGTTTCAGAAACACAGCATTTTTTATATAAATTACGTTCACTGCGTGTCTCGATTTTATCCTTGTGATAATCAACCTCGTCATTTCGATATATTTTCAAACACAACTAAAATATTAGGAGCCCTGGTTATATAACATTACGGTTTTTCGCTGTTTTTACCTATATGACACTAAAAATTCTGAAGTTCAAACATTCATTTAGTTCTAGCAATTGTGCCTTTGAATTCATAGTTTCATACTAGGGCATTTACGAAGTTTATAATAGGAGTTTTTATAATTTTATATAAGTACATTGTAACGAGACGCGATTTTTTAATCATTTTGTATTATTTAACATCTCTTAACAAAACGGAGCACCTGTATTGTTACCTGTAAATATATTAAGGAAATGTGATTTTATTTTGCTAAATTTAATGTATCAAACTGTATACCGCTCGTTTTAAGAAATAGGATAAATAACGCCGGGAAGGTGTAAGAGGTACGAAAATTCGCTAAGAAGTGGGGTCGCGTATGAGTCTATCACAGTCTAGTCTACAGCGCTATGATATACGCGATCCCACTTCTTAGCGAATTTTCGTACCTCTTACCCCGCCCCGGCGTTATTTTTCCTATTTTTCAAAACGAGCGGTATATCCGTGACTGTATATATAATTTTTCCTAACTTCTCAATAGTTAAAATGGAACACAGCTTAACCTTGACTATATGTTGTTTATGTGTTATGTTATTTAGTCAATGCCCTATTGTATACACACGCCAAGTGCAAGAATATCTCGTTGTTCCAAATATCGCCAAGAAATGAGGAGATACAATTTTACGTTGGTGGAACTTTGGAACAGGAAAGAAACTTCCCGCTTAGACTTCTAAGTGTCCAGTTCGGGCAGCACTGCTTTTGATACTATTTGTCAATTAGAGCCAGTTAGTGATCTTGTAATTAATTTATTTTAATAAAAAGTATAACAGCCGTGTTTACCGGTGAAGGGCCGGCCCGAGGCTAATAAAAATACTGAGAAGTGAAATTGCAAGAAGAAAACGCTTGGAAGAAGTTAACAGTCAGCGGAGAGACCAGCATCAACAAACTTATGAAGAAGAAAGTAGTTTTAAAGGTATTTGGTCAAAAGAATCATTACATTTGTCTACGTAAATATCAGAGCTCGTAAAATAAAGAAATTAAATTAACTATGGAAAAGATGAAACTTGATAATTTTAAATAACAAGTAAGTTACATTGTTGCTTAAATTTTTTTCGCTTTGTAGCTAATACGCCCTAGCCTCTGGAGTTTTTATATTAACTGTCGTTTTTAAATAACTAAAGGTGCATTAAGTCTATAAAGTTTTGCCCCGTATTTCTCAATTTTGTTTATATATAAATATATCTGTTTTATTTAATATATTTGTTATTCAGTTACTTATTGCATTTTTTTATTTATGTAGTTGCACATAAGTTTGTGTTTATTGTGACACTATTCATTGTTAAATTACTGAAAACCTCGATTGACCGTACTTCCTGGGAACGTATGAAGAAAAAGTTTATAAGAAACTGTAAAGTAAGTACAGGTTTTCTCTTATTACGTTAAAAGTCATTGCTATCGACATTTTGCCAGTCAGATGAACTAATTTTAAATTTAGGTATCGCATAACGTCCGTCATCGTGGGTTCACGAGGGGACTTGTTTATACATGTCATATACCGTGGTGCTCAAGGGTTTAAACACATATTCGAATGAAATAAGACCGGCAAAAGAACCGTATTATCACAAGATATATTACAGATATGTTTGTATGTTTTGTATAATATTCGTCTAGTGACTCCGAATTAAAACGATTTTAACATGTGATTAGTGTTGAAATTTTCAAGAAGGTACTGCAAAACTGATAAAATTTTGTTATACTAATAGTAAGTTAAACGGGTCGATGGCCGCAGTGGTTAGGCGGCTTACTATCGTTGTGTGAGGACGATAGGTGCCGGGGTTCAATTCTCTGGAGGGGTGGTGACATTTTTTCAGAGGATTGAAATCCGATCGGCTTATCATTCGCTGTTGGAAGCGAAGTGATTAACAGCGCGGCATCATAGAAGGCGATATGGTGCTGTCACAAAGCCATTGAACACAACTTACATTGAATACAATTTACACACACAAACTACATACACTGCGAGAGTTGCAGTCATAGCCACACAAGCTTACAGCTTACGGAATCACTGCAACTCAGCACCCACCACACATAAAAAAGTCATAGTTAAAATGTAAGTACAGAATTAGTAGAGACGTTGATACAATATCACAAAATAAAGATGCCGGTCAACCAGTCATATTTCTTAACCAGGCAAGACGGTTAATCGGCCAAGGTAGTTAACCGGTTAAAATGGTTAACCAATCATGATGGTTAACCGGTTACGAATTCTAACCGGTTGCTCAGTACTAGTCCAGAGGATAACGTGTGTAGAGGCATAGAAAATGTCCAAATTTGAATCATCAGTCATAGTCTAATATTGGGGGATCTTGTCAATTAATTAGTTCTTACTGTAAAGAAATGGGA